>PVJO010009276.1:34555-70602 GCA_004026905.1 Hystrix cristata
ATTTTCTCTCCTCATGAGTCCCCTCGTGTGTGTGTATATGTGTGTGTGTGTGTGTGTGTGTGTGTGTGTGTGTGTGTGTGTGCAGGCGATTTTCACCCATTGGTCAGGAGTTGGTCCAAGCAACCATCATATATATTTCAATACCAGAATGGCGGTGTGATACGTTGAGGCTCTAGACTTGAAAGCAAGGGTTCAAATTTCATCTCTGCCTAATAGTTACATGGCCTTCTGACCGGGTCAGATGCATGCATTCTGGGCCAGGCTGGGCAGGCCCCATGTCCTGGATCCTTACCTTCAGCCCTGTGCAACCTTGAGGCAGGTCACCAGATCTCTGGAGCCTACATTCCTGGGCCATAAAGTAGAGATGGTGAGATTCCCGACAAGGGTGTTGTAAGAATAAATTATGCGATCCCCAGCACCAAAAAAAAAAGAATAAATTATGGTGCACACAGGGGGTACCTTGCACTGCGTGTGGCATGCAGAAAGGCACACAATAAATCTTACCTATCACCGTGCAATGATACTTACCTAATAAGTAACGAGTTGTGGGTTTTATTGGAAACAAAGTAAGTCCATCTGCTGCCTAGTTCTTCCTTCCCCTGGGAAGTCAGACCTTGAGCTCATAAATGCCAAGAGCACAGCATCCACCTGGTGGCCACATCCCCAAATCTCTCATCAAAAACCTGGAGGAAATGAAAAGACTTGTAATATTTAAACCAAGCTCCTCCTGGGGGCCGGGGAGTGCAGGGCACACACACTCAGGGACCTTGGTGGGGGCCGCCAGGCAGCCTGAAAACAAAGCTGCACTTTGTCCTGTGGCTGTGCTTTTTGTCATTAATATTTAATTAATTTCGAAATTTCAAATAACTTTAGAAAAATGTGTGAGATATTTACATCCACTAAGGAAGCGAGCATAGTTGAAAAGGTCGAGAAAGCATCTATAACCCACACAGTGCAGTAAGGCTCACAGGAATGTGGCAGGTACAGGGAGGCATCGGCCCAGCTCTGCTGCCGCCCAGTGCCCAGCCATCTCCAAGGTGGCGGTGGGTGGTGGAGCACGGGCAGCCCGTGAAGTCCACCTAATTGGAAAAAGCTGGCGTGTGTACAGGGCACTTCTGTGTTCCAGACCCTTCCTGTTACTTTCTAATGCTAATGAGTGAAACTTGAACAAATGTTCATTAAAACCATTTGAAACACAATGCCCTTCATCCTTGGGTTTTCATTATTATTCTAGTTATCCCTTAGGATGTGAGACACAAACCTTTTATTCATTCTGGGAAATCCATTTGCCACTCTGGCTAAATAAAACTCCTTGGGTGAATCTTTTTTCCTATTTTTAATTTCTTGTGCTACAGACTTAATGAAAATTAAAAAGTTAATGAAAGTGAAAAATATACTTTGTAGGAATGTGAGCAAGTGTATGGCTTGTTGGATTGTTAGGCAGTGAGTTCAGAGAACATCGCTGCTGCCCCCCACCCCTCCTGTCTCCTGGTTGCCCCAGGAGGACAAGCACAATCTCAGCTTGTACTACTGAATCCTTTTGCTTGATTCTGAATTTCGTGTAAATGAAATCATATAGGTGTGCTGCTACACAGGAAGCCATACCTCGGGGAGATTGCAGTTGTGGTTTTGTGCATTGTTATAGATCCTTCATTCTCTTTGCTGTATTCAGCGTGCGGTTCTTTTGCATTGAAAACCTCCCCAGTGGAGGTGGGCCTGTGTCGCCTGACAGCTAGGCGGGCCATTTGGGACTTCCAGTGGGAAAGCCAATATTGATCTCTCTCCATCACGAGGAGCAGTGTGTCACAGCAGACTCTGGAATGTTCAGTCCTTGCCGTGTCACTGGCTAGCTGTGGGATTGGGGACGAGTTATTTAACTTCTTCTTGATTTCTTCAGGTGTAAAAGGAGATAATAATGATGGCACCTATTCCGTAGGATCATATCGAAGATTAGATGAATGCTTAGAACTATGCCAGCCACAGAGGAAATGCTAAGTGGATTTTATTCCTGGACTGTGAACTGTGAAGTGTGAGGCCAGGCTGAGGTAGCTGCTGGGCTTCTTGCACTGTAGACTTTGAGTGGTTTGACTTTCTCTTGTGCGCACTATGTCTCTTGTGCTTCTGAGCCTGTGTACCTGCTGTTCCCTCTGCCTGGCCTATCGGCTTGCCTTTTATTCCCACAGAAAACTTGCAGCCCTCTTTCAGGCGTCCTCTGGGCAGCATCCCCACACTCCTCCAAGCTGATCCATCCCCATCCCTCCAGCCTCTCTCTGGAACCACAGCAGCTCTCAAGGCATGTGCAGAAACTGCCTTGCTTGCTGTGTTGACATTATACGGAAGGTGCAGAGCATCTCTTGGTGAGTGAAATGATCGCTGCTCTGGCAGGAGACAAGACTGACACCACGTTGTATAGACTGAGTGTCTCCGATCCAAAATGTTCGGGGACAGACATGTTTCAGATTTCACAGATTTTTGGATTCCAGAATTCTTCATCACAACATATTCATTGTAGGTTGGGAAGGAGGGAGGGAAGAAGGGAAGACAGGCCACTTTCATTTAAGAATCCTTTTGATGAGACAAAAGGCTTGTTATGGGTTGTATCTAGATGTCCCCTCAGAGTCTCATGTGGTCATAGGTGAGGCTTTTTTGGAGGTGGCTGGATCTAGCATGTGTGATGCCAGGATAAAGGGTGTGATCACTAAACCAGTCCACTGATCGGTTTGGCACCACCCTAATCCCAATAGCCTAGATAGAGTATAAAAGCAGCATAAAGAAGCTGCTAAAGTCCCTTGCTTGCTTTGCTACTTTCTGCTCACCATGAACTATTTCTCCTCTCCAATGCCCCTCTGCCGTGCCACCCTGCCTTGGAGTCAGCCAGTTATGGACTGCAACGGTTCAGACAGAGGTGTTTGGCAGCTATTTTCTTGAAAAAGAATGAAGACAGCTGTCACATCAGGAAAGTAACTCTCAATACTTGCCAAAGCTAACATTCAAACTTTCAAGCAAAAGTTAGAATTTCAGAAAACAAGTTAATACCACCAGAATTTAACAGCCTCTCACTACTTAATGACTTTGCTGGTGAAAGAAGTAGACATTTTTTTTGGGGGGTGGTTTATGAGACAAGGTTTTATTATGTGGTCCAGGCTGCCCTTGAACTTATGATCCTCCTGTCTCAGCTTCCTGGGTGTTGGGGGGGGTTGCATGTGTGTACCAGCATGCTAGGCTTAGGCAGAGATATTAATGAATGTAATTGACTAGAGTCTTATGGCCCAATCTTTTAAATAACTAAAGTAGTAATTGTGTACATTTATGAAGTGCAGTGTGATACTTTAATATGTATATACATTGTAGAAAGATTAATTACATCTCTGTCATCTTAACCTGTATTTTTTAATGAGAGCATCAAGGATCTTTTTTTCTTTTTTTTAACTTTATTCTTTAATTTATACATATTTGTCATATATATTGATCACATACATCATAGGGAATTTGTACCTGTACATAATATTTCTAGCCTTCTTTTTTTCCTCATTCCCCTCCCTTCACTTCAACCTTTGTCCCATCCCCGTTTAGAAAAGCTTTGTTTTGATTTTTTCTTCTATTCTCTTTTTTTCTTTTCCCTTCCTTCCCTCTCTCCATCCCCCTTCTCTGTTTCCCCTTCCTATTTGAACATGTTCTTTCTATTTCCCAATATCTATTCTCCATTATGTTCCTTATTTACCCTTTGAGTTTCTCCCACAAGAGAAACAATGTGATATTTAACTTGTGTGTCTAATTTATTTCACTTAAGATTATGGTCTCAAGATACATCCATTTTCCTACAAATGATTCAAGTTTATCCTTCTGTATGTCACAGCAGTACTCCATTGTATATAAGTACCACATTTTCTTTATTCATCTGTTGATGGGCATATGGGCCCTTCCAAGATTCAGCTATTATAAATTGTGCTGCTGTAAACATGGGCATGCACATATCATTATGGTAGATGATTTTAATTCTTTTGGGGAGATACCGATAAGGGGACTAGCTGGATCAAACGGAACCTCTAGTTTTACTTGTTTGAGGAATCTCCATACTGATTTCCATAGTGGTTGTGCCGGTTACATTCCCACCAGCAATGGAAAAGGGTTTCTTTTTTCCCAAAGCCTTGCCAGCGTTTGTTATTGTTTGATTTCTTGATGATAGCCATTCTTTCTGGAGTGAGATGGAATCTCAGTGTTGTTTTAATTTGCATTTCTCAAATGATCAGTGATGTTGAGGGTTTCTCATATATTTATTTGCTGTTTGTGCTTCTTTATCTGAGAAGTATCTATTCATTTCAGATGCCTGTTTTTGGATTGGGTCTTTAAATTTGGGGGGTGTCTGATTTTTTTTTTTGAGTTCTTTATATATTCTGGATGTTAGTTTTTTCTCTGAAGAGTAGCTGATAAAATTTTTTTCCCATTCTATGGGTCATCTCTTCACTCCTTTGGTGGTTTCTTTTACTGTGCAGAAGCGTGATCCCAGTTGTTGATTCTTTGTAATATTTCCTGTGGGATCAGGGTTTTGTTCATAGTCTTTATTTCCACCTGTCTTCTAGAGATTTACCTGTTCTATCTTCCAGGAAATTAGGTATTTCTGTTTTTATATTTAGACCTTTGATTCATTTTGATTTTAGTTTAGTGCATGGTGAGAGATACAGGTTGAGGTTCAATTTTTGGCATGTGGATAGTGAATTTTCCCAGAATCATTTATTAAAGAGGCCATCTTTCTTCCAGTGAGGAGGTTTGGCCCCTTTGTCAATGATAAGGTAGCTAAGGGGGCTTGGAGTTGTTTCTGCATCTTCTCTCCTGTTCCACTGATCCTCAGGCCTGTTTGTTTATGTGTTTGCCAGTGCCATGCTGTGTTTATCGCAGTAGCTTTGTAGCATAACTTCAGTTTGGGGGATCGTGATGCCCCCTCACTTGCCCTTGTTGCCTAGAATTGCTTTTGCTATTCTGGGTCTCTTCTGGTTCCATATGAATTTTAGGATTTTTTTTCTAGTTTTATGAAGTATGCTATTGGTATTTTGATTGGGGTTGCCTTAAGTCTGTGTGGCACTTTTGGCAGTATGGCCATTTTTACTATGTTAGTTCTACCTATCCAAGACAGTGGATATCAGTGAGTTTGTTATTTGTGTACAGGATTGCTATGGATTTTTTAATGTTGACTTTGTATCCTGCTATGCTGCTGAATTTGGTTATTAATTCTAGGAGTCTTTTGGTGGAGTTTTTGGGGTCTTCTATGTAGAGTATCATGTCATCAGCAAATAATGATAATTCAACTTCTTCCTTTTCCTATCCTTATTCCTCTTATTTCTTTCTCTTGTCTGATTGCTCCAGCTAATGTTTCCAGAACTATTTTGAATAGGAGTGGTGATAGTAGGCGTCCTAGTCTTGGTCCTGAGTTTCAAATGAAAGCTTTGTGTTGTTGACAATTTAGTATGATGTTGGCTGTTGATTTGTCATAGATGACTTTTATCAGATTGAGATAAAGACCTTCTATTCCAGTTTTCCGTAGGGTTTTTATCATGAATGGGTATTGGACTTTGTCAAATGCTTTTTCATTGTCTATTTAGATGATTGTGTGGTTTTTGTCCACGGTTCTGTTAATGTGGTGTATTAATTGATTTGTGCATGTGGAATCATCCCTCCATCCCTGGGATGAGTCCTACTTGGTCATGGTGTATAATTTTTTGATGATTTGCTGCTTTCTGTTTGCCAGTATGTTATTGAGGATTTTTGCATCTATGTTCAGTAAGGAGATTTGCCTATAGTTGTCTTTTTTGTTTGGATCCTTCTCTGGTTTTGGTATCAGGGTAATGTTTGCTTCCAGGAATGAACTTGAGAGTATTGCTTCCCTTTCAATTTCATTAGTTTGAGGAGGCCTCAAAGGCCTTAGATCTTCTCTAAATTTCTTGTAGAATTCAGTAGTGAATCTGTCAGGAGCTGGGCCTTTCTTTGTTGGTAGGTTTTTTATTACTTCTTCAATTTCATTGACTGACACTAGGTTATTTAGAATTTTTATATCGTCTTGATTCAGCTTTGGTAATTTATATGTATCTATGGATCTATCCATTTCTTCTGTGTTTTCCATCTTATCAGAGTACAGGTTCTCAAAACAGGTATTGAGGATCTTCTAGATTTCTGGAGGATCTGTTGTGATTTTGCCCTTTTCGTTCCTAATTGCATGAATTTGGGTCTTTCCTTTTTTTTTTTTTAAATGAGGTTGGCTAAGGCCTTACCTGTTTTGTTTAATGTTCAAAGAACCAACTCTTCAATTCATTGATTCTTTGTTTTCTTAGCCTCAATTACATTAATTTTTGCTCTGATCTTTATAATCTCCTCCCTCATATGTGCTTTCAGCTTAACTTCCTCTTCTTTTTCTAGAAATTTGAGATTCAATATTAGGTTAGTTATTAGAGCTTGCTCTGTTTTACTGCTATGGGAATTTGCTGGTAAACATTTCCCCTATAGAACTGCTTTCATTGTGTCCCATAAATTCTGATCTATCATATTGGCATATTGTAGAACCTGTCTACTTTCTTCTTTAATTTCATCTTTGACCCATTGGTTGTTCAGGAGGGTGTTATTTCATTTCCATGTGTTTATGTAGTTTCTGTGGTTTCTACTGCCATTTATTTCCAGTTTCATCGCACTATCATCTGATGATATGCATGGGATAATTTCAGTTCCTTTGTATTTACTTAAGCATGTTGTATGAGCTAGTATGTGGTCTATTTTGGAGAAAGTTCCATGTGCTGCAGAGAAGAATGTGTATTCTGTTGTTATTGGTTGGAACACTCTATAGGTATCTACCAAGACCATTTGTTCAAACGTTTGGTTCAGCTCTGTTATTTCTATTGACTTGTTGAGTTCCTGATATATTTTCTATATTAACCCCTTATCAAATGTATGGTTTCCAAATATTTTCACCCAATCTGTGGATTGTCTCTTTACCCATTTCCTCTGCTGTACAAAAGCTTTTTAGTCTGATGCAATCCGTGTGTCTGTTCTGGCTTTTGTCACCTGTGCTTCTGGGGCCCTGTCCAAGAAGTCATTGCCCAGTTATATCCCACTCCTCACATTTGCCTCATCTTCTCCAGGTCGTGGCAATTCTACCCCCAGTGGCAACGCCTTACCACTCTTCACCATCTTCTCCTCTAATTGCTGTTCTTCACTTCATCCCCAGCCTTATGTGTGATTACTGACTGACAGATTTACCCAGGGAGCGGGATATAGACTGAATTCCAAGACAGCTGCCTCTGGACCATAGCCTTGGGCAGATAGCACCTGTTAGCTGGTCGAACCCTTTGTTTGGGGTCCCAAAGTGCTTTGGACTCTAATAGTGGGAAGCTGAGTCCAGCCCAAGAGAGGGGAAGCTGGTGCACTGGAAGCTGACAAGAGAGAATGGTGGGGCAGGTCTACATCCCAGAGCCCTTGTATTCACGTCCTTGCTTCTGCCTAGAATTCCATGAAAGGAGGAAGCATCACATGAGCATTCAGTTTTACTTTTTGTTTTGTTTTGCTTTGTTTTGTTTTGCTAGTGTGCTATGGTGGGGGTGGGGGGAATATCAGGGTTATTGTTGAGCATGTTGTTTTTATTTGAAACTCCCATTATTAAAATGTAGGGTCCACCATAATCTCCTATCTTTTCTCTTTCAGTACTGGCCATGAACCCAGAAACTTCTCACTGAGCTACATGCCAAGCTCTTTTTTTATGTTGAGGCAGAGTCTTGCTAAATTACCAAGTTATCCAGACTGGACTTGAACTTTTGATCCTCCTGCCCCATCTTCCCGGTGTGCTGTGGAATCACACCCACCTATAATCTCATATTTTAATTTCTAGGGGAAAAGAACTCTCTCAACCTTTAGCAAGTTATAGGATTAAGTTATTATTGATAGTTAATATTACTCTTTAGCAAATACTGCAAAGTGGTTTTTCTATTATACTTTGAAGATTTTCTTAAAACATCAGAATCTCTTATGTTTCATTCTTGTTTTTGCTTTAAAAATTTTAAACATACTGTTCTGAAATGTAATTTTATACTCCAAAAAAGGTACAAAAATAGCACAGTGAATAAATTCCTCCATACCTGTCCCCTACCTTCCCCAATAATAATGTTATATATAATCATAGCACACTAGCAAAACCAGAAAACTGGCATTAATACAATATTATTAATTCAACTACTGACCTTATTTTAATTTTATTACTATAAGAAACCCTCTCATGCCACCATTCCATTCATATTTAAAATAGTTTTTATTTTTTTTATTTTTTTTTTATAGGTAAGAAGAAATTTATTTTTTATTTTTTTTTATTTTATTTTTTTTCTCTAGATGCTTATTTTTATTATTTATAAAATAGTTTTTATTTTAATGAAAGTTACACTTCATAAACATATCCATGGTAAGAGTCACTGAATCATGGGGCTTTGTGTATAGCAAGTTGTGTGGGGTTTGAGGTTGAGGTGCTGGAGAGGCCTTTTCTGTTACTGGTAACTTGGTGGCTCACTTGCTGTGTGACTTTAGGAAGAGAACACAGCCTCTCAGAGCTTTGACTTTGTCACTCACAAAGTACAACGAATGGTACTCACCATGTAGAGAGGGTGCATAGGTTAGAGACAGAGTGTGCAGTGTCCCATGCGTCACAGGTGTTCTGTCCACGATCAGTGTGCCGGCCAGGCTGCCCAGGAAACAAACTGTGCAATGGAGGCCTGAGCTGGGGAGATGCTTGGGGATCAATCCCATTGGGCTAGGAGGGACACGGGGTTGGACATACAGTTACGGTGAGCAGTAATGCAGTTACAGCGTGAGACTGGGATAATCCGCCAGGCTCTGGTGTGAGCCTGCACATCACTGCCAGCGGGCTGCTCTTGGGAGCGGCGTCCCGTTGGCCAGCTCGGCTCTCTCAGCCCGGCAAGGCCTCTGGCAGACTCAGCTGTTCGCCGCAGCACTAATGCTCTAGTGGTGGGGACCAGGGACCTCTGTTCTGGAGGGAAATCTGGGTAGCACATCACAGCATCTACTATAGTCACTATTGTTACAGTGGGTTTGGGGATGGGAGACATCAAAAGGAGAGGCAATTCATCTTGAGTTTTTCATCCTCCCCACGCGTTAGCCACATTAAACTCAGGCATATGTGAATGGTGTGGTATTCCAAAAAAACCTATTTCCTTTTCTGTTTTAGGATGTTGAAGAGGATCTGTTTACATCTTCAGATGTAATTTGGTGATGGGAAGAAGGTGGAAAAATAGTAGATCCACTTTTCTTTATAGTTGCTAAAGGGAATTGCCTGAAATTCTCCTTGCAGGCTCCATAAAAAAATTCCATCTAGTATGATCCTGACCTACAGGAGACTGCCTTGAAGTGAGTTGTGTGCGCTCATTACTTTTCAAGAAATTCCTTCTCTGGCTGCCAAGTACAAGTTGCAATCAGTAATGTAAAGTAACTGCGTTTGTTTTGTAATAGCTGGAAGCCTCTGAGTCAGGGCCCACGGGGGTTAAGGAGAGGTGCTTGCTCTCTACCTAGAAAGGTTCGCTCATGCCTCCTCCCGGTGCACCGTCTCTCGGTGCTGAGCAGAGTGCTGGCTTCCGAAAGCTCCGGCCGAAGTACCACAGTGCGGCTCTGAGTACCTGTAGACGTCCCATAAAGGCCTGCAGACTGATCGAGACTGATGGCTCATCTGTAAACTGGATTTCGTGGAGTTTTATTTATAAACACCACGATGTCCCTTTCACCTTTCTAAGGGAACGATATTAGGGTAAAGCACATCTATTCTGTGCAGCATTGTGAGTTTGAGGTAAATTAAGTCTGCATGAGTTTTCCTGATTTGCAGCAAATTTCTTTGGCTAGTTATTCAAGCATCTCTTTGCCTGTGTTGGTTTCTAAATAAAGATACAACCCACAGCACATAATAGTGAAATACTAACATCAAGAATTTTCATAAACTGAGGGAATTTTTTTCGCTAGAAAGTTTGATAAAGACTTTTGTTTTTCTGTGATATCTATGCTGGATATTTTGTGGCGGGTGTCTCCACTAACACATAGTGTTTCATCTGGGACAAAGGTACAAGCCCTCACACTCCTCAGAGCTGGGAAGGTTTAAACCAGCTCCACAGGTCTCTCCTCTGCTTCTGTCCCTCTCCTGTCCCTCTGCGAAGGGGTGGCGCTGCAGGGAAAGGGAGGCGGCAGTCCATTGCTTCCCGGAGCTTAAGAGGCCTGGCCCCACTGGCCTCCTCACTCATGGGAAAGTCTGCGGAGGAGGAGCCAGTTCCAATGTCCCTTTGTATCCCCACAGGCCTTGCACAGATACAGTTAGTCATCCAGTTGTTGTTGGAAAGAGCGAATGGACTTTTCTGTCACCCCTTATTGACAGTGCCAGAAAGTGAAGCTATGAGCCAAGCAGCTGTGATGAACACCACAAATTAGTCGTGTAAGAGGCAGCAGGGTTTTGGTGGTTACATCAGAGATCTGGTTTCATTCTGAAAAGTGTTACTGAGAAACTTTATTTTTAAAATCAGATTGGCAAACTCATCTAATGGGTGCATTAAAGTGTGCTGGTCTGGGAGTCAGGTGAGGCCCCTAAAATCAGCCAGGTGACCTGAGAGATGTGGCCAAATCACCTTGGGGCACAGCGTCCTCATCAGTTACATTGGTTGATACTAACACAGACTATTTTGCTTTATGGGTCAGATGAACTAATGCCTGCAAAGTGTTGGGCTCACACCGAGTACTGAATGAGATGCTCCTTGACTTAATGGCAGGTTATGCCCCCATAAGCCTATCATAAGTTGAACATAGTCTAAGCTGAAAATGTACTGAACACTTCAAACTCACCGAACATCATAGTTTAGCAGCACAGTGCACCGTAGAGTGTCGGTTGCTTCCCTGGTATTGTGTGGCCATCTGGGAGCTGTGGTTGCTGCTCCTGCCCAGTGTCTCTGGACAGGGTGGGACTGCATATCACTATCCCAGGAAAAGATCCAGATTCAGAATTTGAAGTCTGATTTTTACTAAATGCACATTGTTTCTTCAGTGTTGTAAAGTTGAACCTTTGGAAGCCAGGGGTCGTAAGTGGTTGCTAGGATCATTCCTAGGATAGCCATATAATATGGCATCCAAATAAAGATACTCTGACAGTGAAGGTGGACATAAAAATGTTTAAAATGATAAATTTTCTGATTTATTGACCAGGAAATTGATTTTTTAAAATATTGGTGGACCTATAAAATGTTTCTATTCAGATTACTATTTCAAATACAAAGCACTTTTGAAGAAATAAAATAGCATATATCTGTGTACACTGAAATAAACTTGAAATTTTCCTTTGTGTTTACTATAGAACATTAAAACAGATTGGGCAGAATAATTATTGTTGATGCATAATTATGTACTTATATCGATTTCTTGGTCTGTTTTATTTTTCTGTGGATTATGTTTTTCACTAGTTTTACTTTAAAAAAAACTTTTTTCACACAATTGTCTGAATTTGGGGGTTAATAAGTTTGAAACTATTGATATTTCAATTGACTCATCTCTGGGGACAACAGTATATTTAATAGAGAAAATATGGATGTGGCGGCCTCTTTCGAGCTGAGAGCAATTTGGAAAAATAAAGACTATTCTCAATTTTAATTTTGAAAATATTGAAATGTTTAAATAATTCAGCTCAAATATCTACTTAGGAAAATTTGGCCTCTATTCAGAGTGCCTGTCTTTGATAAAAATGTCTATGCTACAACTTGCCAATAAGTTGTGTCTATTTATAATTCTTTTGAATGGCTCACCAAATTTAGATGATTCAAAATTGTAGGACTTCTCAATTACATTCTATTCTGGGGAAGAATTTAAATTTATCTAAATGGGAATAGCACCAAAATACTCTTCTCTCAGGTTGACATAGTCCAGGAAACAATTATAGAACTTTAGAATTAAATCTTGCGATTCGTGGCGGCTCTTGCTGCTCCTCCCCAGCTTAATTTTTGCAGGATAAATGTCAAGATCTTCCTGCTCGCAGAGCTGGCTTCACAGGCTGTGACCTGTGGAGTCGCACAGGGCCCAGAGCTGAGAAAGGCACCACTCTGCTCTGCTCTCGCCATCTTGAAACAGCTCTTCTTTTCCTTTTCTTTTCTCTCTCCCCTCTCCCTCTGCTGCTTCTCCTCCTCTTCCTTCTTTTCAGTACTAGAGATTGAACCCAAGGCCTTTTCACTGAGCTATGTCCCCCCAACCCCCTCAGCTTTTATTTTTTATTCTAAGACAGGGTCTTACTAAATTGCTTGAGCTAGATCCCATCTTGCAAAGCCCCTGCTTCAGCCTCCCAGGCAAGTGCCACCATCTTGAAATGCTTTCTTTCTTTTTTCAGTGCTGGGGGTTGAACTCAGGCCTTCACCCTTGTTAGACAAGTGTTCTGCTACCGTGCTGTGCCCTCATCCCCATCCTGAAGTTCTTAATCTTTGAACAAAGGACCCTAGATTTTCATTTTGTACCAGCTCCTACAAATTGTATAGCTGCCTATTTGTCAGTTTGGTTTTTGATAGTAGCAATTTTCTGAAAGTTTCAAGCTCAAAAGTGAAATTTTTTAAAAAATTAAATTTATATTTAACTGGTAAGAACATTACATTTGTATATATTTATAGAGTACCACTTGATGTTTTGATACATGTATACATTGTTTAATGTTTAAATCAGGTTAAATATCTCTGTTTCCTCAGACATTTATCCTTTCTTATTCTAGTCCAAGTGTATTTCTGCTCCATACATTCTTAATTTAGTAAGAATATTGTTTCCACCAGGATTCTGCCCACCAAAATTTATTATCTCAAAAACAAATTTTCTCTTCAATGATAAAACCTTTGAATTTGCAATAACAGTCAGAATGATGTCAGATTGTTCATTTTGGAAGACGAACTTTCCAAAGTTGTAATTTTATTCTATATACTTGGTTTTGAAAGCAGTGAACCATTATTAGAAAGAACTGGTTTGTTAGTGGAAGCATCTGCTGACCCCACGCTCACGAGGATGGCTATTACAGAAAAGAGAAGAGATAGACATGGTGAGGACATGGAAAAAAGGGAATCCTCACACACTGCTGGTGGGGAAGCAAATTATTACAGCCATGATGGAGGCTCCTTAGAGGACTAAACATAGAAAAGTCCTGTGACCCAGCACTCCTCTGCGAGTAACTACCCGAAGGAGAAAGAGTCCACACTTCCCAGACTGCTGTGCTCCCACCTTCACCGCAGCGTCACTCACAACAGCCAACGTGCTGAATCAGCCTAAATGTCTATTCACAGGTGAATGGATACAGAAATTGTGGTATGCAAGCACAGTGGAATATTATTCAGCTTTTTTTAAAAAAGGTTATCCTGGGGCTGGTTATATAGCTCCATGGTAGAGCTCTTGCCTGCCATGGGCAAGACCTTGGATTTGATCCCTGGCACTGAAAAAAAAAAAATACCCCACTGTTTGTGACAACAACGTGATAAACCTGGAAGACATTCTGCTAAGTGAAATAAGCCAGACAGAAAGAAAAATACTATATAATCTCTCATATGTGGAATCTAAAAAATATATTATAAAGTGGAATATATAGAAAGAGAGCTTAGAAGGGTGGTTGCCAGAGGTGGGTGGGGAAGGTCATGGGAGATGTAGGTCAAAGGTTCAAGGTTGCACTTATGTAGGATCCACATCTAGACATCTAAGTACAGCATGAATATTTGGTTATAATTAACATTTTACTGTACACTGGAAAATTTTTGAGGACAGTAGATTTTAAGCGCTCTTAACACACACATAAAAGGGTGAGTATGGGAGACGATGGGTTTATCAATCAGTTTGACTGTAGTTATTTCATGGTGTATATGTACACTGAAGCATCACATTGCATACTGTAAATATGATAATAAAACTTGCGCCATTTTATTACCTATATCATTTTATCGTGCTGCAAAGACTTATTAGCAGGTAATACTTAATTTTTCAGGGACACACAAGAAAATTTGGAATTGAACTTGAGTGAATTACTTCATTGTGAAACCATATCATTAATCATTATGGTATTCCTGTAGTGGATACTTGGTGTCAACAGAAATTTTATGCAAGTTGGATGACATGATTCTCTTACATGGAAGACCCAAAAAAATTCCACCAAAGAGTCCTAATAGTAATGTAGCAGGATACAAAGTCAACACACAGAAATCAATAGCATTCCTGTGTAACACTCTGAAAAAGGAGATCAAAGAGGACATCAAAGTGGAAAGATGTCAGATATCCCTGTTTCTGAATTGGCAGAACCAATACAGTCAAAATGGCCATATCTCCCAAATTGATAGACAGATTTAATGCAATCCTGATAAAAACACCAAGAGCATTCCTCACAGAACTAGAGAAGACAATCCTAAAATTCATATGGAACAAGAAGAGACATAGAAGAGCAAAAGCAATCTTGGGTAACAAGAGCAAAGCAGGAGGCACCAGAATCCAGATTTCAAGTTACAGTACAAAGCCCTAGTGATAAAAAATAGCACAGTACTGGCCCCAAAACAGATGTGTGGATCAATGGAACAGAATGGAGGGTGCAGAAACTACCCAGACACATTCACCTATGTGATCTTAACGAAGGAGTCAATCACTGGAGGAAAGATAGCCTCTTTAATAAATGGTGCTGGGAAAACTGGCTAGCCACATGCAGAAAGCATCTAGACCCATATCTCTCACCATGAACTAAGCTAAAATCAAAATCGATCAGAGAACTAAATTTTAAAGCAGAAAGACTTAATCTACTGAAAGATAAAACAGGTAAAGTTCTTGAAAACATATGAGTAGGCAAGATACTTCTGAACAGAACACTAATTGTGCAAGAAATAACACCATAAATCTACAAATGGGATCATATTAAATTTAAAAGCTTTTGCACAGCAAAGGAAACAACCAACAGAGTGAAGAGACAACATGCAGAATGGAAAAAAATGTTGCAAGCCACACCTCCCACAGAAGACTGATACTTAGAATATATAAAGAACCCCAAAAAATTAGACCCTCCCCAAAATAAAAGACTCAATCCAACGTGGGTAACTGAAATGAAGAGACACTTCTCAGAAGAACAAACAGCCAATAAATACATAAGAAAATGTGCAGCATTGCTGGTCATTAGAGAAATGCAAATTTAAAGAACACTGAAATGTCATCTTAATTCAGAAAGAATGGCTGCATCAAAAAATCAAACAATAGTGAATGTGGGCTGGACTGCAGAAAAAAAAAGAACTCTTCTACATTGTTGATAGGGAATGTAAACTAGTACAACCACTGTAGAAATCAGTATGGAGATTCCTCAAAAAACTGAGACTAGAAATTCCATTTGACCCAGCTATTCCCCTTCTAGGTATCTTCCCCAAATAGTTAAGAACATCATATTATAGGAATACATGCATACCCGTATTTGTAGCAGCATAATTCATAATAGCTAAATCTTGGGCATGGCCTATATGTCCGTCAATAGATGGATAAAGAAAATGTGGTAGTTGTACACGATGGTGTACTCCTCTGGTATAAAGGAGTCATTTGTAGGAAAATAGATGCACTTTGAGACCATAGGTGAAATAAATCATATACACAAGCTTAAATATTGCATGGTTTCTCTTACATGAGAAGCCCAAAACATAAAAAGCAAAATAAAAGATAGCTAGATCTTTCTCAAATGGGGAGGAGATCAAGAGATGGAGGAAGGGAAGGGAAGGAGATGATAAGAGGTAAGATGTGTTGTGTACATGTACCAACTCCCCATGAGGACTGTAATCATTCTGTACTACAAACATGTACTAATAAAATCTAAAAACTGAAAACAATCTATGCAAGTTATAGATACCTATAATTTTAATATTTTTCACTGGAAATGACCTTTCCAAGTTGATTGCTGCCAAAAAGATTTAATGCAGAAGAAAAATGCATAACCAACCAATGCAATAAATACTAGTTAATGATAAACTACTTGCATAAAGTAAATGACAAAACAACTATAAGCAAGAATAGTCAAACTACAGTCTGTATGCACTGTTATGAGGTAGTCAGCCTCCATCTCCTGCATGTATTTCTCTTAACCTAACCTCCACCTCCTCCCATTTCCTTCCTGCTGACCCTGTTGACGTGTGGCCAGGTGGCTTCTGGACCTCCCAGGCCACAGCAGGGACTAGCAAGAAACAGCAAGCAGCAGGGTGAATACTTCACCACCGAGTCCCCAGGTGCTGCATTTTATCATGCTGTCTTTTTTTTTTGTCCTTTAAAGGAGTGTTCATTGTGCCTGATTAGGGAACAGTAGGGGAAATAGAGAAGTGTACTGTTAGGCGTCCTTTAGATTTTATCACGTGTTAAGTGAGAACTCAGTTTATTGCTTGAATCGCATCACTGTTACTCTTCAAGACTGGCGGAAGCTGGGAATGCCAAGTGGAGGTCTACTAACCCCATCCCAGCTTGTTGAATTCCACTATTATTTATAATGTTTTGTTTAAAAATTAATGGTCTGATATAGTGGTAGCTGCCTGGGACTGTCCTGGAAAAGCTTGTACTGTCACCCCAACTACCATCCATTACTTTGGTTATCTTCCGACATCCTGGTAAAACTTAGTATTGTATTAATTTTATGAACAACTTCTATGTAATAAAAATGATCATGGATTTAAACATATTGGAAAGAATGAAGGTGGTATCATCTAGAATGGGACAACATGAGGCGAAAAGATGAATGGCAACTTGATGGGCTCGTTCAGATACCGCAACTTACCTCTCCCAGAGGCCAAGCCTGAGGGACCATTGTACTTCTGATAATTCTCTTACTGGCCTGGATCTGTTTCCAGGTAAAGTAGATTGAGTTCTGGAAGGAGAAAGGGAAGCTGGATAATTTATCTTACTCTTGCCTCAGGAGTCTGGGGCCTATGTAAGTTTGGACCTACAGCACTGAAATCCCCTTTTAATTGTGCCCCAAGTGGAGTGTCAGGAAACCACTGCTGGTTTGGGTGGGGGAAGGGGGTGTTAGAAGTCCAAAGTTGTATTGGAGACCAGCTGTATACAAGTTGTGTAAACTTTATTGTCTGGGGGCTTCGTCACCTGTAAAATGGCCCTCCCGGCATGGGCTGCCAACACATCTGGGTCAGAACAGCTGGGAATAATTTTTAGTTGGAAAAATAACTTACGTGGAAAGGAGCATAAACTTTCATCATATACTGGCTGGTTGTAAACTAAGGCCGTGTCAGGGAGAAACTCTAATAGCCTGTTTTTCTATTTGGTTGTAGACACATATTTCTGGGGCACATAAGGCACACATTTCCCAGGTGGCGGGTCCCTATAATAAAATGAACTGGATTGCCTTATTAGCTTTCTTGAGTCCTTTACTAGTGGGTTTTGGGAAACAGATGCTAAATGTTTAACAAAACTTACAGACAGCCTTGTTAGAGCTTTTTTCAATAAGCTTATCTACACGATGTGCCTTTCGAAAAAGCATTTCAAATGAACAAGTATGACTTAACAGTGATTAAAACTGTATTTCTTAATATCACATTATTCCATGTGGACTTGGGTGACCAGATAACTGTGACTGGAGATGTCTGGATAGGAGAAGACAGCAGAGAGGGACCTGTCCAGAAGCAGAATAAAACCATATTTTAAATTTGGAATCTTTTATAGTTTTAATCATCAGAGATCCCGTTCTTTTCCTGGCTGAAAAAGCAAAGAGCATGAGTGGGCCTCAGTCCACAGAGTGTCTGAGAAATAGAATTACACATGGTTCTTGTAAACTTTATCATGTCAACTCTGAAAATGCTGTTTGCCCAAAAGCCATGATAAAAGATTAATTTTTTAAAATTTCATGTGAGCTATTATTCAACTGTTCATTAAATATTTTATGATTTCTAATTTTCAAATTTTTTACTGTGATAAAATATACATGAAACTTACCATATTAACCATTTTGAAATATACATTTCAGTTGCAGTAAGTACATTTACAGTTTTGTGTAACCAATATCACTATTTTCAGAACTTGATTTCTAATCTTGTGAGCTTCTGTAAGATAGAATACTTAAGCATGAACAGGGGAAAATAGATGATTCTGCTGATAACACACAATTGTTTGTTTGCTTTCTTCCTTCCTGGGTGTGTAGACTATTCCTGAGACTAGCTATTGTTAGTCTGTGTCTGTCTACATTGCCCTGTTTTGAACCATGCTTTTATGCTAGGAAGGTTGTAAACCAGAGAAAAGCTACAAATGTCTATAAAGGCTCTAAAAAGAAATTTCAGCAGAGCTGTATGTCTGGCACGGGAGCTGTGGGGAGCTTCATGGCGTTCATATTTAGAAGAAAGCATTTAAGCCCTACGATGATTACATGGAACGTGTAGGTAAATTCAGTAGGGAATAGATAGGAATTTAATTTCTAAACTTCAGGTCAAATTGCAAATTGATAGTATATAAAAGGAAGATCCTTTTAGACTACAGTCTTGGAATATGTGTACATTAAAGGAAACCAACAAAACACAGACCTGAGTAACTGTAGAATTTTTGCCTCCCTGAAGCTTGTAATGTTCAGATCTAGCCACTTTGGTGCTTACAGAGCACTTATCCCTCCTAAATGTCCCAAATGAACATCCCACACAGACTTACTCAGCAGCCATAACCCAATTCCAGGTAGCAGCTATGTTTGTTTAAGGTTCCATTTGGAGTATTTGTAGTCAGTTCTTGGCCCCAACTCTCCCAAATTAGCAAAAGACTCAGATTTGGAAGGTTTAGTTGTAAAAACCCTTCAAGAGAAAATTAGGAACAGGACTATTGATTTAACTTAATTTTTTTATGAGTCAAATGGTTATCACCATGATATAATTACATGCATCTCAAATATGGCAAAATGTTAGCATTTGTTAAATCATTATGGTTACTACATGGGTGTTGCTTTTATTCTCTACACTTTTTGGAATTGGCAGTGCTTTATAACATCGAGCAGTAGCATGTGCACATCTTTTGAAAAAGACTTAATTGTTGCCTTGGGGCCCACAAGATCATCTCATAACATTGTTCCAGGGCTCTACAGCTTACAGTGAAAGAACATTTCCAACAACTTCTAAAGATTGTCCCCATGTTGTCTGGTTTGGAAACTATAGTGTATGAATTCACAAAATAAATTGTTCTGATTCTTTAGAGCTTGAGGCTTTGAACAACATAATGAATACCCTTTAGTAATTAACATGCCTTGTTTGTTTTTGGTTCTTTTGATGTAATCAAGGAAAGGAACAGAAAAGAAAGAGGTGCTCAGGAGGCCCCCAGAATCACTTTGGCAGTCACCAATGCTGCCTAAAGATGAATAACGCAGTGGGAGTATATGGCCACGTGAGTCCTATTTATGTGTTATTCGGTAACACTAGGAAGCATGCCTTAGTTCAAAGCTTTGCTTCTGTTCAAGTGTGTCCAGTCCATGTCTTACAGCTTTTGGTGATGCTAGAGTGATTTCAATGTACCCAGTGTCTTTGAGTAGTTCTAAGGGGATAAAGCCATGGAAGAGAAGAGGGCAGACAGAGGGCATCTGACCACAAAGACTCAGCATTTCACTGGTGTGTGGAAGAATTTCTTGGCTGATACCTCTGGGAAATGGGTGGTTTGCGGCAAAGATTCCCAGGCTTGTTATTAAGATGTTCTTAATAACAAAGAGGTCTTTGGGATGTTATAGTAGGGAGGATGCTTTTAGCTGCAAGTAATCAGAGACGCAACTCCAGATGGCTTAAGCCATGAGGGAATTTGTTATCTCACACAACAAATCCTTAAGCAGCCATGCTGCAGGGGAAGCATACCAGGTTGCTGGCTTTGCCCCTCTGCGGCTTTCTGGGTTCATCTTCTTCCCTTTGTTGGCTCCATCCTGCAGCAGCTCTGAGCATCATATCCATTCACAACAGCATCCAGTGGTCTGTTTAGCTCCTGCCTTGGCTGGGCAAGTGTACCTTCGTCAGGGAGTCCTAATTCTGGAAGATTCAGGAATCTTCTCAAGGAGGAGGTGCTGGAACCAGCTACTACAGAGGATGGCTGAGGTTAAAAAGATGCATGAGAAAAGTAAGAAAGAACATGTCTGTGGAATCCTCTGTGTACTTCTGCTTTCTCTTCTGTGTGAGAAACCTGCTTCGTCGTTTTGTTTTAAGGATTAAGTGACTTGGTATGCACAGAATGCTTCTAACAGTGCCAGGCCCAAGGTAAGCCCCCAGGAAATGTAACTATTTGTTATCATGGTTACCATTACTAAGAATTTAACTTCTATTACTCATTTGTAAAATGAAGACCATAAAAATGCCATTTGGAGGATTAAATGAGATGATGTTTTAATATTAGTCAGCTTTCTTTTTTTTTTTTAGTCAGCTTTCTTATTGCTGGACACAGTACCTGATACTCACAACTTAAAAGAGAACAGGTTTAATTTGGCTCACAGCACCAGTTCCTGGTCTCTGGGTCCAGAGCAGAAACGTGGCGGAAGGATGCTGTGCAAAGCAAGTCATAGTGGCCAGGAAACAGAGCGGGGAACAGTGCCGGAGAGGAAGGAGTAAGAGACCAGACACGGACCCAAAGACCTTGCTGTCATGACCTAGACACATCTAGATGTGTACACCCCAACCCCCAAGGCAGACCCCAATGCCAAACAAGTGGGCGTTCCACCCTAACTGCCACGTGTTTGTTCCATCCTTCTGCCCCACGCATGGGTCAGGAGCTTAGTCAAAGTCACTATAATTTCATTTCCATTCTCAGTGCTTCTTACAAAGCTATTTTTACTGCCATAGTATATTTGATCCCCACAATAACCTACTGAGAGAATATTATGCCCCTTTTATAGGTGGGAAAATTGAGGCCCAAAGCAGCTACACGTGCCTGCTAAGACTCATTCTGTAGGCAAATGATAAAGTCAGAAGTTGATAAAGCAGTTATCTGATGCTTTCCAGTGTAGATCTTCCATATTTTAAGCATTTAGGCAGAGTTTTCATGGCTGGAAAGGAACTTTATTGAACAAATATACAATATTGGCCAGAAGTGGAGGATTTAATAGAGCTGAAGTGGGATAATTTAGGGACGGGGTCTCCAACTCCTGAGCCTGGCGGCTTGTCAGGAATAAGGCCACACAGCAGGAGGTGGGTGGTTGGTGATAAGGAGGTCTATCGCCTTACAGGACTTACAGCCAGCGCTCCATCACTTGCATTACAGCTGAGCTCCGGCTCCTGTCAGATCAGCTGCAGCATTAGATTCCTGTGGGAGCGCGAACCCTCCCAGAATGGCCGAGGGGTGTAGGTGGCTGCTGCTTGTGAGAATCTAATCCTGAAACCATCTCCATCCCTCACCATGGAAAAATTGTCTTCCATGAAACCAGCCCCTGGTGCTGAAAAGGTTGGGGACCCCTGATTTAGGGAAAAGAAGGAGGAAATGGTCAGGACAGAAAATAGCATTTCAAAGCAAGTTCTTTTAAGGGAAGGTTAGAGTGATCCATGTGGTCCTGGGTTAGAGTCAGAGACATCACCGTGAACTCGTGTTTCACTTCCTGTAAGCACAGAAGTTTGCATTTTGAAATATTTGCCCATATATGTAAATGTGCAAGTTAATATACGACATATATCTCCTTGCCATTTCATCAGGAGGGTCTAGAAGCAACAACACCCTAGTAGTAGTGAGCACATCTAGTGCTGAGATGACTTTGGTTTCTGTAGTTAGGTCTGTTCAGTTTAAAGCTCTGAACTGTGTGTGTGTGTGTGTGTGTGTGTGTGTGTGCGCGCGCGCACGCGCGCACGCACGTATGTGCATGAGCATTACAGATTGATCCCAGGGCCTTATGCATGCTGGGCAAGTACCCTGCCACTGAGCTCCATGCCCTGGCCCTGGATCTTAGTTTCTAATACCGTTCTCTAATTAAAGGAACCGGAGTAAATGGCTGATTCTAGGGCTGAGAACATAGTATACGAGAGGAGTCTGTGGTGCCAGAAAAGTAAGGACTTTTTAATGAGGGGTTGAGGGATGATGTCGAAGGGATAGAGGAGCCAGCTGAAAGGCTCCATTGGCCAAAGCTGGAACAAATTGAGCAATAAAATAAGCAACATAGTACTGAATTATAAACTAAAGTATAAAATAAATAAGTCCATATTAATATAAATAAGCATTTGAATAAATAAACAAATGAGGGAAAAGAGACAAATCTCCCCCACAAAAGAATTTCAAATAATTTCCGTAGTGAATGATTCCTCATCCATGAAGTGTGGACTGCATATAAAGACTTCTTTCAGAGTCCAGGATGAAAAGGAGTAAAGAGTAACGTTACAGTGAGAATCCTGACAGACACCCCTCTGCCAGGTGGAGGAGCAAACATCAGCAGTGCCCTTCTTGATAGCAGGCACCCTTCCTGTGATGCCGTGAGAATGGCACTTCCTGCTTTCTCTCCAGAAGCCCAGAAGTCCAGCTGAAGCAAGAGGAATACACCCAAAAAACACAATTGAAAAACATTCTATAATGTACCTGACAAGAGTTCTTCAAAACAGTTAAAGTCAGGCTGGGCATGGTGGTACACGCCTGTAATCCCAGCCCTCAGGAGGCTGAGGCGGGAGGATCTCTGGGTATTCAAGGCCAGCCTGGGCTACATGGTGAGTTCAAGGCCAACCTGAACTACGTAGTGAGACCCTGTCTCAAAACAAAATAAAACAAAACACTGTCAAGGTCGCCATATGAGAAACTGACATAGCCAGTAGAAGCCTAAGGAAATGTGACATGGTGTCCTGGGGGGTCATCCTGGGACAGAAAAGAGATGTCAGGTAAAAAGTAAGAAAATCTGAATAGACTAAAGACCTTACTGGTACCATCCCTGTGTTAGTTTGTCAGTTGTGATAAATGTATTGTACGGATGCAAGATGTTAACAGCAAAGGAAACTGGGGACCTCCAGAGTATACGAGAACTTTCTGTACTATCTTTGTACCTTTCTGTAAACCTAAAACTACTCTAAAATTTAAAGTTTATAAAAAACAAAGCAATCAGGCTAGTAGGATAGTGACAACAATGAAAAAACTTCAAAGAAGAAGAAAAAAACCAAATGGAAAGTACAAAACAAGCAGCAAGATGATAGATGTGCACCCAACCATATAATTATAGTCATTGTAAATGGTCTAACTGCTGCAAATAAAGGCAGGTTATTGTGAGATCAGATGACATAAAAACCAAGATCTGGTACTGTACATGCTGTCTAGCTAAAGAAACCACATTAAATTTGAAAACATAAGCCAGGTGTGGTGACACATGTCTGTAATCCTAATGCTAAGGAGGCTGAGGCAGGAGGATAACTGTGAGTTTGGGGCCAGTGTGGCCTACATAGCAAGACCCAGTCTCAAAAAAAAAAAAAAAAAATTAAAAACCAAACCGAACCAAAATCAAACAAACCTGAAAACAACAAAAAACAACCTCCCTTCTAAAACCCAGGTACATTAAAATAAAAACATGGCAACATGAACACTGGCCAAATAAAAAAGAAAGTTGAAGTAGATATATTAGTATTAGATAATATATAGTTCTTAAGAAGGGATACTATCATGGATAAAGAGGAAAATTCCATAATGATACGAGGATCAATTCATAAATATGATATAGCAAACTTCAATGTATATGCACCTAGTAGCAGAGTTTTGAAATACACAAAAAAAAGAAGTGAGAGAGTAGAGAAATAGAAACTTTTGGTTGGAGATTTCAATCCTTCTCTCTCAGTAATTGATAGACCAACTAGAAAAAATGAAAATACACAATGTAAGTGAAGACAGAGAAGACTTAAATCACTTTCTCTCCCAAATGGGAGAATAAAGTACATGTCTTACAAATTCGTAGAATCTGGATGTCACATTTTTCCCAGTGTAAAAATTTCTATCTTTTAGTATAATTATGTCATGTTTGGTATAATTTCTGATAGGTTGGGTTTATGCATTATCTTGCTTTTTTTTCTGTTCGTCCTCCCTTTTTTTTTTTTGTTATTTCTTTCCTGTTTCACTTAATTATTGTTTTTCTATCCCTTTTGTCTACTTTACTGGTTTTTAGTTACACCTCTTTGCTTTATATTTTTTAATAATGGCTCTAATAATTTCAATATGGAACCCTAATTATCACTGTGTACAGTGGATAAATATAGCACTTTATAGACAGCATAATAGTTTAAAATACTATCATTCCTTTATCACCTTCATTATTTTGTGCTATCTGGTCATGTATTCTACTTCTACATATCTGTCATATATTCCACAGTTTTTGGTGGAGTTCTTTTGTTGTTGTTTGTTTTGTTTTTTTGGTTTGTTGTATTTGTAGTGTAGGTTGGCCTTGAACTCACTATGTAGTCTAGGCTGGCCTTGCACTTGTGGTGATCCTCCTGCCTCAGCCTCTCAGTTGCTGGGAGTACAGGTGTGTGCCACCATGCCCTGATATTTGCTATTATTTTTATCTGAACATTTAAACGTATTTTAAAAAATAAAAATAGCATTTTATATTTGCCACACAGTTATGTTTTCTAGTGCTTTCTGTTCCTTTCTATAGACTCTCAGATAACTGAGGTAACTTCTCTCTAATTTATAAAACCTCTAGAGATTGTAGTGATGTAAAAAAAATGGCCTGTTTCATTTCATTTGGATCTGTTGGTGATGCATTGTCTCAGGTTTTGATTCACTCAAAGTGTCTTAATTTATTTCTCATTTTGAAGTACATTTTCATCAGATGTAGAATTCTAGTTTGACATGTGTTATTTTTCTTTTTGCACTTTGATAATGTTATTTCATCTTCTGGATTTTGTTCTTTCTGATGAGAGTTGACTGTCCCTTGTGCCCCTCCTCCCTCCCCAACCCCCTCATAAGCAGTGTATTTTTCTCACTAACTTCTTCTGTGATTTTCCCTTCTATCTTCAGTTTTTAAGTGAGTATGATGTGCCTGGGAGGGATTCTCTTTTTATTCTTCTTTCTTGGATTTTGCTGATAATTTGATGTCCTTTATTAGTTTTGGAAAATTTTTACAATTGTATTTTCAGTTTTTTGACGATTATTCTCTTTTGGCCAGTTTTATCTCTCCTTGCCTTCTGATATGGCAATTGCATGTGTATTATTGTCCTCCAAGTTGCTAATATTTGTATTTTTAATATTTTTTCTATCCTTCTGTTTTGATTTCTGTTGACCAGCTTTCAACTTCACTGATCTCCTTTTCTCTCTGAATCCAGTATTCTTAGGAATTTTGTTCGTTTATCCTTCTCTTCACTGTTTACTAGTTTTAAATAACCAGATAGATAGATGGAGATATATATATATATCTCCATCTATGCATATTTTCCCCATGATGCCAACAATAATCTTTCATAATTGCCTACATTTTAATTGAAGGTAGAACCTGTAGTAGTTCCTAAACCATCGTAAGTCATCCAAGGAACTTATTAAAAAGGAATATTTCTGAGGAATACCACTGGATACCAAACAATGTTTAAGATATTAAAATATTCCCTGGGCAGTTCTGATACAGGAATTTCCAGACATGCTTGGAGAAACACTAATTTGGTGTTACAGGCTGAAGTCAGAATAAGTAGTAAGCATTAAAAAAAATGCAATTCAGCTTCAATTGAGAACTCAGGAAGACTACCAACAAAGGTATTGGCTTACTTTACTAAATTGAACTTTAAAAACAAAACAGCTTATAGCCATTCTGGAAAACAGTATGGTGATTTCTCAAAAAAAAAAAATTAAAAATAGCACTACTGCATGATCCAGAAATCCCTTTCTGGGGTATATATCTAAAGGAATTGAAATCTGTATCTTTAAGAAGTATCTGTAGTCCTATGTTAATTCCAGCATGGTTCACAATAGCTAGTATGAAATCACCTGAGAGGTTTGTTGATGTATAAATAAACAAAATGAGCACATATACATAACAGAATACTGTCCAGCCTATAAAAAGAAGGAAATGTTGTCATTTGGGACAACATAGATGAACCTAGAGGACTTTCGACTGAGTGAAATAAGCCAGGCACAGAAAGACAAAAACTGTATGATCTCAATTATATATGGAATCTAAAAATGTGGAGCTCACAGAAGCAGAGAATACAATGTTGGTTACTAGGATTGTGGTGGTTGGATGGTGGGAAGGGGTGAGGTTAAAGAGATGCTATCAAGAGATGAAATGTTTCACTTATTTGGATGAATAATTTTTTTTAATTTTATTTTAAACCAAGAACATGTATTGGTACATTCTACATACGATGGTCACATTCATTACATTAATTCTGTACCTATACATGATGTATCTTGGTTCTCCCCCCTCTCCCCCCCTCTCCTCTGCACCCTCCCTCCTATTTACAGCAGGTTCATTTATCATTTTCCATATTTTCCCTAATAATTTTTGAAAATATATGGAGTACACAGATCTATGGAGGACAACACTGTGATAGAGTTCTGTTACTGTAACAAATACTTGAAACATTCGGGATATAAAGAGAAAAGGTTTATTTTTGGCTTATGGGTTCAGGGATTTAAGTTCATGGTCATTTGGTTTTGTTGCTTTTCAGCCTGTGATGAGGCAACACATTCTGTTGGGGACCGTATGGTAGAGCAAGCTGCTCCCTTCATGGCAGCTGGGAAACCAAAGAAACAGAAAATAGAAGGGTCTGGGATCCCAATATCCCCTTCAAGGGCACATCCCAGTGATCTAAGACCTCCTAGTAGACTCCAGCTCTAGAGGATTTACCCCTCTCTACACACTCCATCTAGGAGCCAAGCCTTTAACACATGAGACTCTGGGGCACATTTATAATCCAGTGGGTAGCAAGCATGGTGATTATAGTTAATAATAATGTATTATACACTTGAAAATTTCTAAGAGATTAGGTTTTAAATTTTCTCCTCACAAAAAATGTTTTTAAGGTGACAGATATGTTAATTAGCTTGATAGAATCATTTGACAATGTATGCATATATCAAAATATCATGTATCATAAATATATATGATTTTCATCTGTCAATTTTATCTTAATAAATTGGGGAGAGGGCAAATTTAAACAAACTTGTGCATATGGAAACTTACGTGGCAGTTGGGGACAATGGAAACATGTGTGCTATATAATTGGCCTTCCTGAGTTAATGAAGATCTCTGAGTTTGAAGACTGAGGACCTGAATCTTGGCTGTCATTTACTAGCTGTGTGATCTTGTGAAAACACATTTTCTGAGTTTTAATTTAATGATAATTTATCATAAAAATATTTCCATTTTCTATTTCATAGATAGGTATGTGATAATCACTTTGAAACTTATAGTGACTAATAAAGTTACTCTTCAGGGAAATTACTTCATAGTCTATGATCTTGTTCATGATAATTCTATGTAGATAGTGCTTTGGGAGTGGATTTGCAGACAGTTTGGACAACTTGGGAAAAGCACTCTTATATGTACCTTATATAGTGATTAATTTTATGTGTCAACTTGATCGGGATAAAAGATGACCAGGGAGCTGGTAAATCATTACTTCTAGGTGTGTCTGTGAGGATCCTTCTGGAAGAGATCAGCATTTGGAACACCAGATTGAGTAAAGAAGTTTCCTTCTCACTGACGTGGGAGGCATCGTCTAGTCTGCTGAGGGCCCACACAGAACAAAACTGGAGGAAGGATGAATGTTCTCTCTTTTTCTTAAACTGGGCTATCTATATTCTCCTGACTTTGAATATCAGAGCTCTTGATTCCCACACTCTGGGACTTATCCCAGGAGCTATCTGGCTTCAGTCTAGAAGTTGTACCATTCGCTTATGTGGTTCTTTGGACTTGGCCTTGGCCTTCGACTGAATTACACCAGTGGTCTTCCTGAGTCTCCAGCTTGCAGACAGTGTATCAGGGATCTTCTTGACTTCCATAATTGTGTGAGTCAGTCCTCACAATAAATCATCTGCTACATATCTATGTATCCTGTTGATTCTGTTTCTCTAGAGAACACTGAATAAAAAATACCTCGTTTTTATAATTCAGCCAGGTCACCTACAGTAATGATATTATTAATGATATTATTCTGCCAAATTGAAATCACTAACAGTGGATGAAGCTTTGCTACCATTGAGTTATTTTAAAAATCAGTGCCACAGGCTTTTGATAATTCTTCCCAGAGAGGAATTCCAAAAATGATTCATACAGATGTAGCCTTATTATAACAGTATCATAAGGGTACTACACTGAAAGCCAAAACTCACTTGGATGGGTAGCTTTCTTTTAGATTATTTAAGAAATCGGCCATTTTGCATGAGACTCTCATGATTTGTGTGGTAATAGTCCCACGCTCGAATCAGAATGACACTCACAGCCTGATCCTGTAGATTTCTCTTAGAATTCCCACAATGAAAACCACATAGCTCAGATGACTTCCCGCCTCTGGTGGAGAAGGAATTGGTGCTTACTGATAATATGTTAATCTCCAATCAACCAACTGTTGGCAACTCCAGAATTATAAAATATAGATTTAATACATCTGTGAGAAACCTGTCTATAAGTGAGTACGGTTAGGGAAAGATGAGTAATATTGGGAGGAAAGCAGCCAAGGAAGCCTTGGAAAGAGTCCTTCAGCGGAGGAGTCTGTGTTACGTGAGGGGCGTGTTGACACAGTTCCAATCCAGAGCTGCGGTGGAGGACACAGTGCCTCTTTTGCACTGAGTTCTGAAAGGTCCCTGCCCTTTGCCCTCAGCTGTGTACGGGTGGGAGGTGTACTGAGAATCGAACCCAGGGCCTTCACAGTAAGGTACATCCCAGCCCTTTATATATTTTTTTAAATTGATGCAGTGTCTCACTAAATTGCATAATAGCCCAAGCTGGGCTCAAATTTGTGATCTTCCTGCCTCAGCCTCCCAGAATACTGGGATTACAGGTGTACACCACAACACCTGGCTGCCCTGGGCTTTGAAAGGTCATTCTCTAGTGTTTTTTTCTCTCCCTAAAGACTGGAGTTCACTATAAAAGGACAATGTCAGTGAGAAGGAGGAAGAGAATCACAGACCCAAAGGGCTGGAAAAGCCAATGTGCTGGAGCAAAAGGGTATTTCCCTCAAATAACTGTGAAGGAATCGTGGAAGGGACCACAATGTTAAGTGTTATTCCCCCAGCTGGTGTTTATGACTGACCAGTCCCTGTCATAGCTCAGCTGACAATCAAAGGATGCACAGGATCCCAAATAGTCCTTAGCACACCTGTGAGGAAATGTGGCTTCCAAGACTGGACAGAAATTAACAGTTGAACTAAGCAAAGGAAAACTCAGGAATTTAGGGCACACCTGTTCCTGACCCAAATGTCAGAGTGTAGAGTCAGCTTCTGAGCAGCGGCACAGCTTCTAGTGGGGCCCTGGATTGGCCTGAGGGACTGCAGGTGCTGAGGGAGACCCATGAACTCCGGGCAGGGCGCCGGGCGGCTCCGCTGTGACACAGCAGCTGTGCTCTGCTCAAGCGACCTTTCTTCTTTCCGGTTAGCTGCAAGCTCTCTCTCTTCCCGATTCACAGGTGTGTGTTTGAGCCTGGCTGGAACAGTCCCACTGAAAGTTGCTCGGGCAGGGCCTGGGTGTCCATGATGAACTCAGGCTGCTATTTGTTTCATCTCTTTTTGACAGATGGGTTGTTGTTTCTCAGAATTAGACTTTTCAGACATGATACTCTGCAAATAGCTGCAAAACCATCTCTAACTTTGGAACTGATTTACATCAAAATAATGATTGCTGAGCATACAGCTTCCTATCCTGAATCTACCCACCTCCACAACCTGCCTCAGAATGCAGTGTGTGCTTTGAGTGATAATGATCTCCACTGCAAGAAGAATCCTTCCTGCGGAAATCCTGTATCTGTTTCCTGTGGCGTTTATATGTTGGGCCAGAGACTTATGTCTATTTGTGCTTCTCTCTGTCCTGGAAGGAAGGAGACACATCTTCCTCATTATCATATTTCCCACTCTTGCTTCTCCACCAACACTAAAGCAACTTCCTGCCTCAGTCTCAGGTACTTAAGCAGCCCATTAAAAAGAAAAAAACAAAACAAAAAAATCAGTCCACTGAGTGAATGGGAGCTTTAATGGAGTTATTTAATGAATCAGCAACAGAGATATTTGTTGTATTAGTCTCTAGCCATTTTGGCGTGCTTTTGAATTTAGTGCCTCACTTTGTCTCTACAGTATCTCTCTGAACTCAAAATAACCACTAGTAAAATTTCCATTGAACATGTTAAAAAAAAAAAAAACTAAGAAACTTGTGGTTTCGAAAAAGATCACATTACAATTTATTGGCAGAGTTCACCTTAGAATCCACTCCCTGCTCCGCCATGGCACCTTCGTCCATCGTGTTAATCTCCACAGAAACAAGCAGCTCTGTCACCTTCACAGTGGGGGAGCCCGGGCCCCCACCTGCTGGTGCCGTGGAGAGGAGCTGGCTTCAGTGGCATGAGCCTGGTGTTGTCAGAGGTGACTGGGAACGGTGCAGCCCAGGGACCCCGAGGAGAATGTCGGGGATGGAAAAGGACACCCAGGAGGTACAAAGAGGAACTGAGGAGACTCTAGTAGACATTCACAAAATGGTATGTAAGAGGTCCCAGAAACTTCCCCCGGGTGAGATGGGGCAGCAGTAGGGGGAGGAAGGTTGGAAAAGACCATGATTTTGTTGTAGTGCTATAAAACATCTTCCTCTGTTTTTACCTGGCTGTACCTAGTAGTAGCTCTGAGCTCAGCCTCTGTGTGTCCCCTCATCCTCACCACCAGCCTGTGAAGGGGGCTTCCACTCTGTCCCCCTCCTCTTTTTTTTAAACAGTTGGGAAAACCGTGGCTTTAAAAGTTCAGCAGCTTGTCCCACAGTGCACACTGCACAGCTAACAGGAAGTGAAACTGCAGTTTGAACCCTGCTACTTGCCTTCAGAAGCCAGATTCTTAGCTGCTGTGCTAACAGAGACTAGAAGAAGCCTTGACACTGCAGTGAATCTACAGACACGTGGGATGAGGCCAGTACAAGGGGAGCGCCGGGAATGGAGCAGCTGACAGCCACTTGAGCTGCTCCCGTCCTCTGTACTGGGGGTTGAACCCAGCACCTTCACACTGAGCCGCATCCCTAACCTTTTTTTTTTTTTTTAATTAAAGAATATAACACAAAAAATAATGATTCTATTTTTAATTTATATTAATTGATGTGAAATAAAATTTCAAATTCAGTTTCCCACTCACACTGGCCACATTTCACATGGGCAGCAACTCCACACGGCTAGTAACTGGTGTTGGACAGTGTAGCTGTGGATCTCCTGTGTGTTTTTTCAAAAACTTTTAACTTTAAAATACCCCAACTGCCAGGGATTTAGCTCAGTGGTTAGAGTGCTCGCCTCGCAAGCCTGAGGCCCTGAGTTCGATCCCCGGTGCCAAAAAAAAAAAAAAAAAAAAAAAAAAATCACTTTAAAATACCCCAACCATTGTTTGCTTGTTACCCTTAAAATTCCTGTGTTTTAACAGACCTGTATCTAAACCTCATAATCTCCATCACTGTGTCTCAGTAGTTGGGAGAGAGGTTCTAAAACTTTCTCTGCATAACATTAGAGAAAATCGGTGGTGGTGGCATCGGTAGTGGTGGTGAGGATGTTCTTGGTTTATGTTTGACTTACAACCTTCTGGTGGCATTAGTCCATTTCAGGCTGATGGTTTCCCATGGAGATGAAGAATAATTAGCTCTTTGAGGCCCTGTAGTGACTGACATCCACAGTTTAAGGTCATTCCCAAGTCGACTGTTTGTCAGGGGTCACGCTCCTTTGACCTTTCTCCAGGAGTATGATTTTCAAACAGATGAAGAAAGGCCAAATCCTGAGGAAGGATTTCATGGTAAAGCTCAGGCTGAAGCTGAGAAAGGGAGAGGTGTGAGGCATCAAGAGGTGATCAAAGCTGGTCCCAAGGAAGGGGGAAAACTCAGGCAGAAAAGTTTAAATGCACACAGAACAGCAAACCCCAGGACTTCCATAGCTACTATGAAATAAGTGCATGGTCGATACCTCTATTGACCTCTCTCCTATTCCAGAATGTTTTTTAATAATGAGTCACACCCACAACATGTTTAGCATCATACCACCTGCTGTTCTCATGGCCGGTGTTATTTGTCATCAAATCTGGTCACAAGATCTGCCATCTGATTGGATATCCTATGAAACAGAATCTAAAAATACACCTTTTCCCCCTCCAAATCAGTTGTAACCTTTCAAGTGTGGTTGCAACCATAACATCGTTGCCTATTTTGTTTCACTTGCAGGGATTAGGTAATAATATTAAATTCCTCATCTCATATTAGCCTCAGTCTATTTGCACTTGGCTTGGAACTTGAAGAATATATTTATAAATTAAAATTATGCTGCTTTTTGTCTCATGCAAAGTAGTTATGGATTTGTAGGCTCATAGTATCTCAATGTTTTTGGCTTAAAAGAAACCTTCTCCAAAATGAAGTTTCTCGGCTGAAGTTATTTCCATCTCGGAATTTCTAGAGAGCTGTTTCTGTTAGAGACGATAAAAGGACCTTGGACCCATGGCTAGCCAAAGTCAGCATCTCTGGAAACACAGGCCTTGCCTCCAGGTCCATTTCTTGATTTAACAGAGGGTAGCCCTGCAAGCAAGGAGGGCTACAGTTAGAGAGCAGTGGAAGTAGCTGCTTTGTCTGGGCTTGTGCTTTGCTCTGCATGGCTGTGAAGACCTTCAGGCTCATTCTAAGAAAACCAATTAGAGCAGAAAAGGTCCTTGCAACCAAATCTGTGGCCCCTGAGTAGCTGTAGAACTTGTAACTTTCAGAGGACCGCCCAGGGCTTCATGTGCCAGGTCATTCATGCTGCCCTTTGCATTTCTGTAACATTCTTAAAAACCTTTGTTATATTTAGTTTAGTGACGTGTATTTATCGGAAACAAAAAAGGCTGAAGTACTGACTGCAAGATCGATTTACGAGGAGAAACACAGATTCCTCTTTTTTGAGAATCTGCAAGACATGTAAGTAAAACGTGACTGTTCTCAGAGTCTTTGACCATAAGACACTGTGTTCAGAAGGACTCGTCGTTTAAGTACTGTATTTCTGTTTGGTTTCAAATTTTAAAAAGGAAACAACTAATTGACTTAAATTTTTCTGTGCCTGATTTTCTTCCTGCTTTCACTTTACGGTGGCTGTGTGTGTTTATTTGCATTCTCTACAAAGAGTTAAAACTTCTCCTATAAGAACACCAAAAGGAAAAAATTGGCCAAAGGCCTAACACTTGTTCTATAGAAGGAATACAAGACTCTGAGGGGCTCCAGCCTTTTTAGATTCGGCACAGGATTTGCTCGGGAAGCATGGCACTGGCAGAGAGAACATAGGTATTTTCAGCATATTTATGTGAACATGGATTCTGGGTTTTACAAATAGAGAATATAAGTCTATGGGGATGGAGGGGTGGGAAGGAGGGAGGGAGAGAAAGAGAGACAGAAAGATTGAGAGATTTTATACTTTAAGATCAAGTTGTACGGCCAAATTAGAGAAGTGAGAGTGCAACAGTGAAGGTCTTATGCCAACACAATTTCCCAAAATGGATGGAAGGAATAATAAACATTTTAAACCCAGAAGAGTCAAAACAATCTGGAAAAAGAAGAACAGTTGGGGACTAATAGTTTCTAATTTCAAAACCTGCTAGAAAGTACCCAAGACAGTATAGCACTGACATAGAATAGACATAGATATATAGACCAATGGGCTAGAACTGAGAGTCCAGAAATAGATCCACATATATGGATGGTTATACTAAGACCATTCAACAGAGTAAGTTTTTTTTTTTTTTAAACGAATGATGCCAATACAACTGCTTAGCTACACGCAACCAAATGGATTTGGAACCTTACTTCATACCATATACCAAAATTAAAATAGAACAAAGATTTAAATGTGAAAGCTAAAAGAATGAAACTCTTAGAAGAAAATATAATCATGAATCTCTGGGACTTTGGATTTGACAGTAGTTTCTCACATGTAACACCAAAAATACAAAAATAAAAGAAAAAAGTAAATTGGCATCATTAAATCAAAATTTTTGTTTGTCAAATGACATTACAAAATGTGTCTCTACAGAACAGGAGAAAATTTTTGCAAGTCCTATATCTGAAAAGGGTTTAGGATCCAAAATATATAAAGGATGTTTACAACTTAACAATAAAGAGACAAATAACCCAATTCAAAAATGGATAGAGGTTGTGAAAAGACATTTCTCAATATACCAATGGCCAGTAAACACATGGAAATGTTTTCTACATCATAAGCCATTAAGGGAATACAAATCAAAGCTGCATTAAATACCACTTTGCACCCACTAAGATGCTATAATAAATAATTTTAAACAGAAAATGAGAAGTGTTGGCATGGATGTGGGAAATGGAACCCTTGCATATTGCTGGTGGGAATATAAAATGCTATAGCAGCTTTGGAAAACAGTTTGGCAGCTTCTCAAAAATTAAACATAAAGTTAACCATCTGACCAAGCAGTTTTACTCCTATGGAACAGAATCATACAATATGGAGCCTTTTGTGTCTGGCTTTGTGTGTGTGTGTGTGTGTGTGTGTGTGTGTGTGTGTTCTTTCACTTAGTATACTGTTTCAAGGTTCATCCATGTTGTAGAGTGAATCAATACTTCATTCATTTTTATTGTCAAAGATTGCTATATCTATACCACATTTTGTTTACCAGTTCATCAGTCGATAGACATTTGGGTAGCTCCTGGACTAATAGTTTGGGGGACTATTGTGAAGAATGGCGCTACACGCATTCACATACAAATTTTGTGTGATCATCTGTTTTCACTTTTCTTGGGATTTTTCATATATTTTAAAGGTTGTAATAATTCATTTCTTAACATGTGTAAAGCTTTTTCATCAAAAGGCGGAAAATGGATTCTATTTTCTGTAACAACATCCTATCCTTAGAACATTTGGAGCTCGAAGCAACCTCAGCTATCTGCTGGGTGAGGTCCTGATTCTTTCGACACGGCCTGGAGAGGCAAGGTGGCCGCCTTAAGACAACCAGCCAGTGAGTGACTGGGGAAGACACAGAGCTGTGTTCTCCCAGCTCCCACACTCAGTTTCTGTCTCGATGTGCACCATGAATTCTTAGCCCTGTGAATATTTACCTAAAGTGAGCTATTGGTCCTGCAAATGTTGAGGACAGGAGAGGCGTGGAAAACGTGACTTCCTAGGGTGGGGTAGAAGGCCTCCTCTCCTTCCCCCAAACCGTTTCTCTTCTCCATAATGTGCTGCGTTGCTTGCAGTTCTGCTAGCAGCCAATCCCTTGGTTAATGGAAGGCCCCAAATGGATGGCCTGTAGGGGCCAGAAGGTAGCAAAGGAGTGACCCGGGCAGGCTGGTAATCTGGGATGCACATGCCCCACATGAAAGAGCGCAGGATAAATGCTGCAGGATCTGTGTCCATGAAAGACTTGGAGGGCTGGCATCAAGAGAATGGCTTCCGGATCCAGGATGCAAGATGGGGCACGTGTGCCCCGCTCACTTCCCTGATCCTCAGAACAGTTCTGGCTTGCCTCAGAGAAGACCCCTCCAGAGGACAGCCAGGTAGGGCAGGGCGAGGCTGTCAGAGCGGGCGCTGGCGCCCCACAGCGGCTTGAGGCTTGAGGAGGACTAGGCCCGTTCTGAGCACCATGAAACACAACCACGCTGGCATACTTTGTTAATTCAGGAGAACCTTAGAGGATGAGGTAGCTACCATCCTACACGGGGACTAAAAGCCTCCATAATTTGGGCCGTAATACTGTGTGTGAGGCCTGGTGAGCCTGGGGGATTTAGGACTCATTTCTAAGACCCTATTCTCTATTCAGCAACACACAAAATATTCTATAATCTGAACGAGTTGATTACCTCTTGGCATCTGTTAGTGAGATGCTGTTGTCTCAGTAAGCATAAATCTCGATTCTATTTTGTGTTGGTCACGTCACATTGCTCACAGGGGCCTCAGAACACTGTTCCTTGGTCTTGCCCTGAG
>PVJO010009277.1:0-70419 GCA_004026905.1 Hystrix cristata
CTCCCAGCTTTAAAAAATTGAAATAATCTTTATCTGAATTTTTAAAGGTATGTTAAAATTATAACATCAAATGTCAAACATGGCGATGACTTATCCTGCCCATGTGAGAGGTGGCACCCAGGAGGCACGGCCTTAATATGCATGCGGCCACCACCTAAAGGTTAAAAACATCTGATGCGATCCGGTGCGCTAATTGTACTTTTATCGATCGCGAAGGGAATCTGAATAGCATCAGGGAAATGAAATTCTTGAGGCCGGCTTTCTGCCATGGACCTTCCTCATCTCCTTGGGACAAATGAGACGTTTGGAGAAGAAATTTGTCTCTCGGGGCTTGCTGTCCTGCCAAATTATTTTCTATTTCTCATTAATTCTTGTCTTCTTCTCGCCCATGCCACCCAGCCCCTCAGTGCCCTCCCTTGCCCGTCCAAGTCACATCAGCTGTCAGAATTGCCTGCTCCCGGTGGCTGCTCCTTACTGCTCTGCTGCGCTCCCTTCCCCCCCATCCCAGGGCTCCCGGGACCAGCAATCGAGGGATTAATTATGTTCTTCTGGAGTTACTCGCTAATTGTCTCATCTATGACTCTCGTGGCTCCGTCCATGTCAGATACTATTTTTTGGTTTAAAAGATATGCTTTAACTAATTATAAGAAAATAGAAACAGTTTCGAGCTTGCCAAAGGAACATGAACAAGGTAGATTCAGAATCTGAGCCAAGGTAGAGAATCTGCAGGTCTCCCTCTGAGGGTGGCCAGGCACCATGTGGAGAGCCCACTTGAGGGCTGGTGTGCAGAAGAGCAGGGCAGGAAAAGTCACAGCAACACCCATAGCCATGAGAGCGCTCACAGCCCCGTGCTGAGCCAAAGCCAGACACAAGGCGCTTGTGGGACGTGACTCCGTCTACGTGTAGTTCAAGCAGCAGCAAAGGTGCTGAAGGTTCTAGAGGTCAGGACAGGGCTTGCTTCCCAGAGCGTGAGGGGCAGTGACCTGAGCTTGACACGGGTAGTGCTTATGCGGGGAGAATCCATCAAATCGTGCACTTCAGATATCTGCACTTTATCGTATGTCCATAATGCCTCCATAAAAACCAGTAATAACAAAATGGTGGACAAGCGTTGAGCTTCTTCTGCATCCTGCTTGTCCAACACTGTGCTAACCTCTTCATACGGGTCCTTCTTCTCTCCTCACGGGCATCTTTGAGGCAGGCATCTCCAGCTCCATTTTCCAGGTAGGAAGACAAAGGCTCAGAGAGGTTAAGAAGCGTGTCCAAGCACACTTGAGTTACAAATTCGAACCACTCTGAGCCCAGAAAAAAGTGACAAGATTCCACAAAAGCGAAAATTATCCTGAGTTGGACAAAAGTGGGTCACCTCTCAATTATCGATACCCACCTCTGTGCCCACCACTTTCCTATCTGGAGGTGAAGCAGCACAGCCTCTTGCCTGGGAGATGTGGAGAGAACTCGGGGGGGTTTCCAGAGTTTGGAGGTCTCAGTGCAGAAGCGAGCGGGGAGGGGGGGCTGCGAGGAGGGGAGAAGCCACGCCCTGGGGAGAAGGCTGGCTGCTGGAGCCCAGTGCTTAGACTCCGAGCATGTTGCATCACCAGGCTGGACACCTGATTCCCTTGGGTGTCCACACACTACAAGCACTTAGTGACTGTCTCCGGGGGCAAGGTGGCCACCCTCACAGCTGGCCTGGAAAAAGATATTTCCCCCCTCCCTCCATTCCTTCCTTCCTTCCTCCCTTCCTTCCTTCCTTCATCTCCCCCTTCCTCTCTTCTTTTGTTTCCTCTCTTCTCCCCTCCTTCCTTCCATCCTTCCTTCCTTCCCTCTTTCCCTCTCTCTTCTCTTCCTCCCTTCCCTCCTTCCTTTCAATACACGTTCATAGACCACTCACAGTGGGCCAGGCCCTAGGTTTACTGCAGTGACTATCACCAGTCTATCTAGGAGCTTGCAGTTCAATGGGAGAGCCCAAGTACAAGAAACCAAACAAGCAGGCAAATCATACATAATATGTCCTGTGATGTCAAAGGCAAGGGAGAAAAACACAGCAGCGAAGAATGTTGGGAGCAGAGTTGGGGCAGTGCAGAGAAGTGCTTGAGGAAAGACCAAAGTGAGTAGCCCATTCACACAGGGCAACAATGTTCCCACAAGGGGCCAGCAAATGCAAAGGCCCTGAGGTGAGAAAGAAGCCCGAATGTTTGTGGAACGATGGAAAACAAGTTTGATCGAGTGGAGGAAAGAGTACGAGGTGAAGTCAGAAGAACAAGCAGGGACCAGTGAAGGAATTTAATGTCTACTCTGAATATAACAGGACCCTTTGACAGTTTTCAGATGGGCTATGGCAGGACCAGCATTTTTTGAAAAAGGTCACTGGCTGCCAAGTGGCCAGCTGACTTGTAGCAGCACAAAAGCAACAAGGAGACCAGCAAGGTAGAGCCTAAAGAATCTCAGGAAGAGCCTGGGAGCTGGGACCCTGGGAGAGACGTGACGCGCCTTCTCTAGATCACAGGCACACAGCCCCTGAAGGGGCTGGGAGGGCTGACTAGGGCCCAGTTCAAGCCCTCCTGAGGACTCCTGCCTCTAACATCCCTGCCCAGGAGCATAAACTTGGCAGTGAGTTGTGTAGAAAGTGTTGCTTTTTTTTCTAATTCTCCATTAATCTTCTAGTTCCCCTGGGGAGCCAGATTTCCCCAGGGTTACAACAGAGATCATCAGAGCAGCATGCATCAGCCCCGAGGAGGTGCAAGATAACCTTTAAGGGCCAGAGATAAAAATGCTGGAAATTATATGTCTAGCTAGTTCCCGTTTCATTGTTCTCTTGGTTATCTTGTTCATGTAGACAGGGTGCATAGAACATTAGTAGAGCTGGACGTGAACTCCATGAATACATTCATTGAAGGAGGTCATTATAATATTTTCTGATGAACTGGACAACAAAAATATTTGGAGTTCATGGTCTGCAGGGAAAAATCCCAAATTCTCCAAAATGGTTCACGGCTGTTCCACCTGGACCTCCTCTTGCCGGTCTCTCCAACAACACCCCCTCCCCCATTTCTGCATCTGCTATGTTAGCTACACAGAATGCTTCCTTTTGGCCGGTCTCTTGTTAACTGAGGGGTAGAGGGTAGAGATTGGTGGGAAATTGCTCACTGGCTCACCCCACATGCTACCCTCACACCCTGGACATATTTTTAACACAGTACCGGAAAGTCTTTCTGACTCCTATTTATGTTTAGTTTACTTGTCTCCTCTCACTGTGAGTTCTGGAGGCAGGAATGGTGATTTAGTGGTCTTCGGATCTTAGAATACCTAGATGTAACAAATAAAAATGTGGGATGCTCAATAAATATATTTAGTGTGTCTCCTGGAGCATATTTATTTGGTACATATTTATATTGCACAATTACTTGTTATGGGAAATGCGAATGTCTTTTAACTTTTAACCTATATTTTAACTCAACCCTATTAGATTCCTAGAGCCTGATTCAAGTGCTGTGCTGGTGGAGATCTTTTGAAAAAATATCTGCATGCAGTGTCACATAGCAGGGATAAAGTTCTGTCCCTTCCACACAGATGTAAGGACAGAAGCATCGACACAAAAATTTATCTTTTTAATAAATGAGATGTTTTAAAGGGAAATTTGAGGGAAATTTGATACTATTAAGTGTGTGTGTGTGAGAGAGAGAGAGAGCTAGAGAGAGAGAGAGAGAGAGAGGGTCCAGGCTTGAAGCAATAAATGATGACTCCCTAGGAGACATGAATGTGCTCTGTAACCACATCTTGGTTTCTGACCATCATTCTTCTCTGCAGGTTACATGGAGAAGAGACCAGAGAGCACCAGGGTTGCTTGAAGCACCCTACTTTGTCAGAAAAACCAGAGAGAATTTAAAGATTAATTGGGTCATGTATAAAGGACATAGCATCCAGCTGGAGGAAGTTTTAGTGCACAAATCTGTGACAATTTGAGCATCAAAAAGGATGTTAGTAATGGATATTAATGTGTTGAAAAAATTAATGAGTTTATAGTAAAGAGAGCTCGAGAGACAGAGGGGAGAGAGGAGATAATAGAATGAGAGAGGAAGAGGAGGAATAGAATGAAAGGGTAAAAGGATGAAAGGTTCAGTCTTTCTCAGAGAATGCCAGCTAACAAGAAAGGAGGAAACAATAGGAGTAAAAAATCATACAGTAACCAGCAATGTAATTACTGATTTAAGTGAGCATAATCAAGAAATTATATAAACGCTTACTAGAGAACAGGGCATTCGTGTAGACTAAAATTATCACACACAGCCCATCCCACAAGTTGTTTATTATTGTTGTCCCACACTATCCACAGAGAAAATGTTCCAAGATTCCCAGTGGATGCCTGAATCTCAAATAGCATGGAATCCTGTATATAATTTTTACTGTACCTGTCTATGATACAGCTTAATTTGTAAATTAAGCATAATGAGGGATTAACAACAGTAACAAATAATAAACAGAACAATGAGAACAGTGTATGGTAGTAAAAGTTATACAAGGGTGCTCTCCCTTGCAAATATCTTACTGTACTTTTACCTTTTCACATACAGGAAATACTTCATGGCTTTTCTTTAACATATCCTAATTAATAGCATCGTTACTCTTGCCTTTAGGGGCCATTACTAAACAAATTAGGGCTTGCTTGTACACAAGCGTGTGACACCATCAAGCTCGATCTCACAGCTGACATGGCTACTAAGTGACTAGTGGGGAGGCAGCATATATAGTGTGAATACGCTGGACAGTAGGATGATGCATGTTCCAAGCAGAACATGCAAGATTTCATCATGCTATTTGGAATAGTGTTCAGTTTAAAATTTATGAACTGTTTATTTCTGAAAAATGTACTTAATATTTTCGGACCACGATTGACCACGAATAGCTGAAATTTCAGAATGTGAAAACGTGGAAAGAGGCTACAGCTGGAATGATCAGGCAGGAAGGGAGTGGTTATGGTGAAATATCTGACAGCCCTGCCCTGACCACGCCAGCCAATGTTGCCCACCACGTGACCTGCAACTGTGGAGGAAGCAGTAAGGAACACTGCAGGTACACATGTCACGTTCTCGGCAGAAAAGCTTCACCAGACCTAGCTGGGAAACAAGGACAAATAGAGAATGTAGCAGATTGTATGGAACAACTGGCCTCAAAACTTTACAAATATCCATAACATGAAAGATGAAAATTAGAGTAAAAGACTACGAAGAGACACAGAAGTCATTGGTCAACTTGGCTTGGATCTGGATTGACAGAGGGGAATCGAAAAGCTGCAGAAGATATTTTGAGGACAATTGGAAAAATGGAAATGATTCTGTTGAGTTCATGTTAATTTTCTTAGAAGTGAGTGCTGGTTCTGTAGAAGAAAATTCTTATTCTCCACGCGTCTCCAAACGCACAGCAAAGGAGGAAGTGTCATGGTGTCTGCAATTTAATTTCAAATGGCTTGGAGAGAGACAGAATGAATCGAGGTGAAGGATTTTAAAGCATTAAAAGTAAAAAGGGCAGAAAGAGGGAGCAGTGTGAGGGTATTTGGGGAAAAAAAAAGGCAGGAAGGGAGAAAAAAACGGGGCAGAGCTTTTGTGAACTGAGCACCACGCTCCCTAGGCCTTTCTTTTCCAGAATGTACCCTCTACACCAGCCCAGCTGCCCCTCTTCTTGCTGTGGGATGCCCCGTGAGTGGTCCCCAACTGGAGCAGGGCTAGACATGAGACAGAGGCAGCTGAAAACATTTGTGACAAATTTGACCCTTCCAATCAGCGCTTAGTATGTGCAACTGTCACTTCACCCCGATATCTTTATTAATACACACACACACACACACACACACACACACCCCACAGGAATGCACAGAACAACCCTGCTACAGCTTCCCTCCTTCCTGGCTGCTGCCCCGCTCATCGCAGATGACGGAATGCACCATCCTAGCAATGATTCCTTCCAACACAATAATTACAAAACACTTAGCGGTATTTCTAAATGATTATACGTTTTATTTAAATATTTATCTTTTTCAAATTTGACTTAAAATCTATAAGTAATTAGTTATCAGCCCGGCTACCAGGGTGACAGGCAGTTTCCTTAATTTTCTATGCGGTCGACGGGTTTTAACTCTGAAATTATTCTAGTCACAGCATACTTCAAAGGTCTAAATGAAAAAAAAAGTTAAATGCCTTAATATCTTTGAGATTTGCAAAGATATTTGAGGATTTGCTGAGGGATTCAGTGTAGGATGAAGAAAGTGTTTTGTTAGCGAGGAGACTAACTTGCATCTCCAATTTGAAAGGAAATGTGAAATCCAAATGCACAAAGATTATTTAGATGAGACAGTGCTGAGCAATCATTGGCATTCCTCTGCAGCCCTGCCTTGGAGTCCTAGGTTACACTGGTTCAGAGGGAACAGAGTTGTGCTGCTCCCCTCCTCTGGCAAGGGTAACCACAGCTTAACAAGGGTAAAATGCAAACTGGCAAATACTAATTATAGAGTGTCTAAATTATCATTCAAGCTCAAATCTCCTCCGAACTAACACATACCAGTAAGCTCCATGTCCAGGCCTGCAGTGTCCACAACCCAGGGGGAGCTGTGCCTGGGTCCTGTGTGGGTTTGTCCCCTATCGCTTGGGCTTTGAAGTGCCAGCTTGTTGGTGTCCTCAGCTAGGTCACTCTGGCAGACATTGGTTTGGCCTGGCACTGGCCTTTCTCATTGCGAGGTTCCAGATTTTCAGGACCCTGAGATTGGCTCCATGGGAGTGTGACAAAGAATTCCCGACTGTGGTTATGTAAGCCATTTCTAACGCTCAGCTCTGTATTTGGGGCTGAGCCTGCAGACAAGCCAAGCCTGAGCCTTCGGCTTCAAGGAACATGAAAGAAGAAGAAATTGCAGCTGCAACTCCAGCGCTTATGGATCGAATACCCAGACACACTCCGTAGCATTGCCTCAATGCATATACATTTATAGACATGTACGTTTGCCCATGCGTCAAGAAGTATTACAGGGCAAGCGTTATGTGGCTGGGCACAGTGGTGCATAGCTGTAATCCCAGCTGCTCCAGAGACTGAGTTCGGAGGATGTTGAGTTCAAGACCAGTGTAGGCAGTTTAGTGAGACTTTGTATCAATAAAACATAAGGGCTGGAGAGGGGGCTCAGCGGTAGAGCACTCTTGGGTTTAATATCTAAAAACACACACATACAAAGTATTATATGTATGTCATACATGTATATGTTTTTATATATGCAGTATGTATATATGCATTTATACATAAAATATCACCTCCCACAACAGCTATGAATATGAAAATAAGACTTGAAAAGTGACTGGTGTTTTTTCCAAGCCCCAGGACTCCTCTCCCCCACTTTCTGCCCTCTCCTTTCCTTGTCTGTTCCTCTCTGGTGAACAGAACCCGCCTTTGCTCTCAGTGCTCCTGCAGGATCCTGCCTTGATCACTCGCTCCTTGGGCTGGCTAGTTGCGAAGCTGTCTCAGAGGGGCAGAATGCACAGGACACGGCCTTTATCCTGTGCTGGGTATAGGTCAGAATCATCCGCCCTCAACCCTGCTCCCTTTGCTTTTCTTTTGTGCAGAAGAAATAACAATTCCTGCCGATTAGTCTGAGAAACTGTTTGAATCTTACAGGTGTGCACACATCTATATATAGATGTTCTTGCATGTGAGCCTATGTGTGATGTATGTGTGCACGCAGGCACATGCATATTTGTGAGCGCGTGTACTGCAGGGGAATGTAATAGATACTTGTACACACCAAGGTTTGGGGCTGGCCTGCAGGAGGGAGGGAGGCTGTGGGACGCAGGAAGAGGAAGAACTGGTTACAGAAATGCCGATTGGGCACACAGTACGCATGGCACCTTCTCAGTCCTTCAAGCATATGATCTCATTAACCCTCACTGCATCACTAAATGGCACTCCTCTTGACAGATGAAGAAACTGGGACACAGGGAGACTAACCACCTCCCCACTGTGGCGCAGCTGGGGCTGGATCCAGGCCGACCCAGAATGCGGGCAGCTGTGCATGCGTTAGGCGAGGCACCTGATTGGCGGCTGGGGTGGGCAGCAGTCTATAGTCCGGCGAGGCCGCTGTCTGGTGTGTCGCTGCTCCTGCTGCTGGGTCTTCTGGTTTTCAACAAATGCAGGAAACATGAATCCAGATTTCATGTCCGTATTTTTCTTTTTTATTTTATTTTATTTTATTTTATTTTATTTTATTTTATTTTATTTTATTTTATTTTATTTTAAACCAAGAACATGTATTGGTACATTCTACATACAATGGTCACATTCATTACATTAATTCTGTACCTATACCTACACTGCCATAAAAAAGGATAAACTAGAGTCATTCATATATAAATGGATGTTTCTTGAGAACATACTCTTAAGTGAAATAAATCGGACACTCATGAGCACGCATCATGTCCGTATTTTAAAAATACCTCGCAGGTCAAATAAAGTATGTCTACCTGCTAGCATAGGCCTACTGGTTACCGATTCATAACTCCTTAGGGATGGAGAGGATGAGGCCAGAGTGGAGGGTGATCGCCCAGGTCACCCTACGCCGACCGCACCTGTCCCTGGCGGCCAGTCCCGGTCCCGCCGACGCTCCGTCCTCTTTTCCGGGGTCCTTGTCTGCCTCCCCGCATGACAGCCAGGATCCACCACAGCTGTGTGTCCTACGAAAAGGAGAAGCGAGTGGGACTGTGCTGGCTGTTAACGCACAGCCAGGCCCCCAGGGCGCCCCTGGAACTTTATTGGAACCAGGAGCGTCTACAGTCTCGTTCTCAGGAATGATTTGTCTCAAAGTCCGGTTCACCTGGGAGCAGCAAATCGCTTCGCATCCCCGCCCAGCTGGCCCTTCCTGTCTCCTCCCTGACTGTACCAAGGCTGAACCTGACTGACCGGCCTGGAGAAGGACTCTGTTCAGGAGTCTGGGTGCTGGGACGTTGGGGGCCGGAGGAAATGAGGGGAGACCTGTTGCACAGTCGGGGGGGGGGCGTCCACAAACTGCGGGGAGGGGCGTCAAATTTTTATCCTGAATCAGGATAAAAGGAGGCTGAAATCCTGCCGCCCGGTCCTGCCTCTTGTCCTTCTGAGCCACTTGGTCAACTATTTCGGGCTGACTCAGGGGCGCAGACGTAGGGTTAATTTCCCGAGCTCCGCAGCCGAGAGGGGAAGCTGCATGTCAGTCACCCCATAATATCAGACCCTTACCCCGCCCCCACCGATCTCTCCCTCCTCTTCCAGCCGTCCTGGTGGCCTTCAGCTTGCAGGTGGCAGCTGTATCTCTCACCTGAGTCCCATGGATCCAGCCATTGCTCCTGGGCGTGTATTTCCTCCCTCCATTCCTCCCTCCCCTCACTTCTTCCCTTCCTTCCTCTCTCCCTTTCTTCCTTCTTTCCTTGCTTCCTCTCTTCCTCCCTTCCTTTCTTTTTCTTCTTCCTTCCTTCCCCCCTCTGTCTCTCTTTCTTCTTTCTACAGTTTATATTCTCACTTTTACTTATTTTCTTTTTATGTGTCTTATCAGTGAGTGTTTTACAAAATACTGGGTTTTGATACGGTATTTTCATACATCTGTATAACATGGATGGATCATGTAGATGGATTATACACCCCCCATTACCCTTCTTTCGCCCCTCTCTGTCCCCCTTATTCCCTTTTCCTTGTTTAATAACAATCTCCCTTCCACTTTTATGTCCTTTTGTCTAGATTCAGCTTGTTAGGGACAACCTGAGGTACTTGTCTTTCTGACTCTGGTGCTGTCTCCCCGCCCTACTCCATTCGCTTTCCCTGAGTTGCTCCTGACTGGGGGCGGGAGGCTGCAGAGGAGCAGGTTCATCCACTCATTCCCCAGCTACCGATGGGGACATCTAAGGGTCTGGTAAGAAGCCCGAGCTGGAGGAGGAGGCGCGTGGTGATTAACATGATCCCTCACCTCGGGTCCTAATGGCCTGTTGAGAAGAGTCATAATTCAATTATACAATAAACACACAAATATCAGTCTCCCCTAAGACCCACACAGGGTTTATAGAGTACATGTTATGAAATGTAAACTAGTCTGGAGAGGGCATTGCTGGTCAGGGCAAGTGATGCTCAACGGGTGATGTGAAGGATAAGAGTTAACTGGGTAAAAGCACTGTGTTACGGCTTGTGACTAGATGTCCCCCCAAAGCCTCACGCAGTCACAGGTAGTGCGTTTTCAGAGGTGGCTGGATCTAGAATGTGTGATGCTGGGATTAGGGCATGTGATGACTAAATCAATCCACTGATCCGTTTGGCACCACCCTAATCCTGGCAGCCTGGATAAGATATAACCAGCAGAAAGAAGCTAATAAGGTCCCTTGATTACCTGTCTGCCTGCTGCCTGTCTGCCAAGCCACCCTGCCTGGGATCCAGCCGATTGTGGACTGAAACCTCTACAGACTGTGAGCTAAATAAACCTTTCCCCCCTTAACTTTGGGTGTCAGGTATTTTGTCTCAGCAAAGAGAGGTAAGTAACTAAGACATATTGGGTATGGAAAGAATGTCCCAGTAGGAGGAATAGCAGGTGCAGAGTTCCTGCAGTCAGAGCAAACGTGGGAGCCGGGGCATTTGAGGAAGAATGGAACACAGAGTATCGGGAGCATGGTGGGGCAGTGAGAGAAGAGGCTGTGGAGATAGTTCCTGGAGAGCTTGCAGGTCACATGCAGGTTGCTTGTCATTGTTTTAAAAGTAATAAGATGTCATTAAAGTGATTTAAACAGAGAGGGGAGCTGGTCAGATGTGCATTTTGGAAAGCTCTCTCTGGCTGCGGAGAGGATAATGGCTTTCTGAGGACCAGACAGGAAATGGGAGACCTTAAAGGGATTACACAGGTGGGAGACAGATGATGGAATCCTGGAGAGGAACTGACAGGCTGACGTGATGTGTGGGAAGTGAGAAAATCAGCAGTAGAGACTGCTGATAGACTTTTCGATAGACTGATATGAGAGATGAAGAGAGAAAATATAAGATTGTGTCTTTTAACCATGAATATAAACGAGTTGTAGGAAATGAAATACAGGATCCTGTGCTATTAGTAAGCAGTTGGCTACAAATTCGTGGAGCACATTTCCAAACATCTGTGCTGCCTTCTACTGGTCTCTGGACCTAAAACTCTATGCACTATACTCTCCTGGGTGGGGTCACCTCACACTTCTGACCCAAGGTGGGCAGTGGAAGTCGGGGTGGGGTGCAGGGATTCAAAGCACAGTGCGTAAGATAGACACGCCAGGCTTTGAATCGTGGCACTGTCACCTGCTAACTGTGTGATGATAATTAGTCTCTCATCCAGTCTGAGCCTTAGTATCTTTGTAGAAGGAAAATGACAGAACCGACTCCTGGCTGTCGGTGGCAGTTAACTGAGATAGCAGAGGTGAAGTGAATGTCCAGTACTTGGTGTGGGCTTAATAAAGAGTAACGATTACTGGGCTATCAGAGCACTTCAGCATCTTGATTTATAGCTCACTTGTATCAGTTAGCCACTGCAATAATACTACTGTGTAACAAAGTTCTGCCAAACTCAGTGGCTTAATACAATGACTGCTTACTCTCATCCTCTCACCTCTGAGTCAGCTGACTCCTCTGACCTAAGTCAGATGTCACAGCACACCTCTGGGACAGTCAGTCCAGTTCTGCCCCACAGGTGGTGAGTGTGTTCTGCCCAGTGCAGCTGCGGGCATGCCCACCTACACGCTTGTGTTTCCACCCCGTGCTGCAGCATGTTCCCTGCTGTCTCTGGAGAAGCCAGTCACATGGCCAAACCCAACTTAAGGAGCAGGGAAATACCCCTCACCTCTAGTGGGAGGGATTGCAAACTCACAGGGAAAGGTGTGAAGACAGGCAGGAGGAGCCTTGGGACCAATTACCTAGTCTAGCCAGTCACTGCAACGTCTCCCACCTTTCCTGGCGGTCACTTGGGATCATCCAGCCATAGAATAAAGGCACTTGAGACCCAAATCTCTTTTCCACTTGAGTTTTTTTCCTTTTCTCTCTTTCTCCCACGTATTCTTTATCAGGGCTGTGACTTTGTGTTCCTCTGAATTACCAAATTTCTTGGATTACAAGCCACAGAAAACAAGTCTGGCTGATTTTAGCAAAAAGGGAATTGAATGTAGGGCTATCAACAGCTTATAAAAATGGGCTGGAAGGTGGAAAGGCTGGCCGCAAGGAGATAAAGGCAACTCTGGGTGTCCAGGCTGTAGAACCCGATCAGCTCCCTGCCAGGCACTGATGCTGAGGTGAGGGAGTTTGAACTTGGGAATTTTTGCCTTTGAACTTGGGATTGATTCACGGTCTTGGTTGGAGAAAGTCCCATTGGCTTAGCACCCATCTCTCGGTCAGGGCAAGGCAGGCCAGGGCATCACCAAGGCTATCCACAGGGAGGAAGAGTAGAGTCTCCAAAGAGAGTCAGGTTTTATTGGGAAGGAGGAGTGTGACAGGATGACCGGAAAACAACCAGCATTCACCAAGTCAATCTCGAGGCTAGTGGATGTCACAGAAGGAGCCCTGCAAAGCACACAGGGGCCAGAACCCATTCCTCCTCTCCCGCCACTAGCTTGCTGAAAGTACCGAAGCCGAGGGGGATTTGTTCTTCTTCGACAAACACTTGATGGCACTTGCTGTGTTCCAGGCACTACTCTGAGAACTTGTAAATATTAACTCAGCAGTCCCTGATCTCCAGGAGCCATTAGGGAGGGTGGTGATTTACCTGATCTCACAGCTGGGTGCTAAGAATTAAGTAAACATAAGCATCTAGCAGAACTGCTGCCACACAGACAAGGCTCAGTACATGTGAATTGCCGTCTCCTGATTGCCCCACTCCTGTTCTCCGCGGGGTCCACGAGAGAGGGGGAGCCTGGGGTCTCGGGGGCCATTCCATGCTTGTGAAACTGATAGAGCAGCTCCCCCCTCTAAAGGCTGTGTCAGAGTCCTGGAGTGGGCATAGGGCATTGCAGACATGTTGGGATACTGGAGCGACTGAGGTACGGCCTTGGGCTGTCTTGTGACCTCCATCCCCAGTATGTTGTCATGTGGCGGTGGGGCCAGTCTCTACTGCTGCTGTCCAGTGTGACAGCCACAGCCACACGTGACTGTGGAACACCCGAAACGTGGCTAATTCAGCTGAAGAACTGAATTTTTCATTGAATTTCATTTTACTGTCTGAGATCCGAGTACCCACTTGCGGCTAGTGGCTGCCACGCACACAGCACAACTAGAGCATCTGGTGCTGCGGGACACTCCCGGGGCCTACTGTCTGGGGTAGGGGTGGCCGGACAGGGCCTGAGGGGGAGGACTCGGTGGTGGCACCTCATGCTCACTCTGTGGAGGCGGCTGCAGAAGGTCCTGTCCTTGGCGGCCTGCAGCCCTGACTCCTGCCCCCGGCAGCAAACCTGGGTCAGGGAAGCTGGCAGGCAGATGACTTGGAGGGAACCAGCCTGCTTCAGCCCGGCACTGAGTTTTCTCACAATCAACAGCAGCCAAGGTTAACGGAGGTGAGCTAAATGGGAGACGTGTGGAGAAGAGTTAATGAATCAATTGGGGTTTCGGTTCCCTGGCGTGACTCATCCCTGTAGAGCTACCTGTTTTCTGGCCGCTCTCACTGGTTGCATTTTACAAAAGAATGATAAAAATTCTGTGCATGCCAGCAGTGAAGGTTAGAACCACCGTGTGTTGAAGCTGGAGGGAGCTCTAAGGGGCACCCAGAGCTCCTAGTTCTGGAGGCTGGAGTCTAAGATCAAAGTGCAGGCAAGTTTGGTGTCTGAGAAAGGTCCAGTCTGTGCTTCCAAGATGGTGCTTTATTGCAGCATATTCTGGGGCTGGAGCTGGGGCTGGGGATGCTGTGTTTTCATGTGGCCGAAGGGGTAGAAGGGGTAAGGTGCTAATCTTCCTCTATGACCTAATCGCCTCCTAAAGGTTCCACCTCTTAAGACTGTCTTGCTGACGATTCACTGTCAGTGTGAATTTTGGAGAGGGTGCTAGTATCCAAACCATAGCAGTGGGCGGCCCGGAGACCGGCTGTCTTGGTCCAGTCCCACAGGATGGAGCACAGGAAAAAATGGCAGTTTCCTTCTGTACCTGAAGCCGGAGAGTGAGTATCACTGAGTCCCTGGAGACAGAGCCTGTGCACACCCGCAGCACGTGCCCAGAGTGTGTCCCCGAGGCAGGCGTGGGGAGCAGAGGTTCAGGGTCCGGGTGGAGGGAGGACTGGGGAGAATGAGGTCAGCCAGTTGGGGGCGAACGCGCTTTCTGGATGGTTAACAGAGCGACTTCCAGGGCCCCCAGTGACTCGCCCTGCTCTCTGGGTACCTATTTCCTGATCTTTTTTAAAGACTCAAGACAGGACATAGACTTTAAAAAATGGGGGGAACTCTGCTCCCCTGCTAGTGACAGTGCCAGGACTCATTCCTACTTCTTCCAACTCTCCTCAAGTTTTCCCTTGATCAATTCACCCTAGTGAAGTAGCCCATATATTGTGAAACTTCTTTCCCATCTAGAGGTGTGTTTGACCCTAAATATAATTATAATCATAACTATAAGTAATTAAGTACTTCTTACTCAGGGCCGGGAGTAGGTTAATGGTTTCACAAGCCATTATGTCATATAACACCCATGACAACCCCATTAAGCAGATTTCTTCTACCCATTTTATAGATGCAGAAACACTTAGGGAGACTGAGGCGTGTGTCTGAGGTTGCACTGTTAGCATGTGGTAGGGCTGAAATTTGAACTCGGATCCTCAGCCCTTCCTTGTAAGTTTTGTGAGGGTGGCAGGAAGGGTTACTAGCTGCCCTGCCACCTCCGGAAGCTGAAGGGGTGTATGTCAACCCAGGGCTGCAGGGTGTGGTCTCGAGTAGTGGACATGACCTGGACCTCTGAGTTCTGAACTTCCGGCAGAGAATACCTTCCCATTTCTTAAAGGCCTTGGCTGGGGGCCATTTTTCTCTTTTGACCCAACATCTTTACAATTAATTTCATCTGACAGTTGGGGAACAGGTCTCCTCCTCTGGTCCCAAGAGCTGTCTCCACAGTGAATATCGATTTTGGGAGTCAGGAGTGTGGTCTCATTTGTGACCGCCCAGAGCCAAACCACTTCTTGAGTGGCACCCCTGAAGGATGGTGCCTTGTCCTTTCGGATGGCACCCTGGGTGTGAGGGGAGGCGGGGCTCCCAGAAGGCTGCCAGGAAAAGGTTAGAGCTCCATGCAGCATCCTCGATGAATGCCTGGCCCGCTCCACGAGGAGGGATGTCTGAGCAAAGAGCACTCTGTCCTGATTAATAGGCACACACTTTGCCTCAGGGGGCCCGGGCCGGAGGGGCTGTTAATCATCTTGCCCTTGTGCACTGCACCAGAATACTGTATGTCCCCAAAATTCAGGCAGGGTCCAGCTGTGACCCCACTTCCCCTGGTAGGACCAGAAGGGCCTTTCCGGGGTGGCTTGTCCTGGCCCCATTGGAGGGAAGGAGTGGTAAGAGCCGGAACATGCCTTGGGGCCAAATTCCAAGGAGCCACAGGTTTCTCTCCTTTTTCCAAAGGAATTTAAAAAAAAAAGTGCTGTCTTTCGTTTCTCTGTTTTCATTTTGTTTGGCTTTATTGTGCTAAAATACACATAACCTAAAATTTACCATTAGTGACATTTAGTACTTTTGTAATGTGCACCTATGACCTTTATTTAGTGCCAAGACATTTTCGATCTCCCCTGAAGGAAATATCATGCTCATTAGCAGTCAGTTCCTACCAGATCCCCACTTCTTCAGCCTCTGGCAACCACTAATCTGCTTTCTGTCTGTGTGGATCTACGTATTCCAGACAGTTCATGTAAATAGAATCTTACACTAGGTAGACTTTTGTGTCTGACTTCTCTCACTTAGTGTCTTGCTTTCAAAGGCCATTGGTGTAGTAGCATATCAGTATTTCATCCTCTTTTGCTGGTTGAATAGTATTCCATTCCATGGATACACTACAGTTCGTTTACTCACTCGTCTGTTGACAGACATTGGGTTGTTTCCACTTTTGGCTGTTACGAATAGTTAGTGCTACTATAAACACTCATGTGTGAGTTATTTGCACATTTGCTTTTCAATAAAAGAAAAAATTATATCTTTGAAACAAATTCTTTTAGTTTTATGCTATCCAACATAGTAGGCACTAACCACATGTGGATATGTAAATGTAAGTTAATTAAGATTAGATAAACCAAAAATCTCAGGTCCTCAATCACACTGGGACATATTTCAAGAGCTCAGGAGCCATATGTGACTGATGGCTACTGTATTAAACAGCACAGACACAGGACATTCCTGTCATTGCCAAATATTCTATCAGTAAAGTCATACCTAAAATAGGATAATGGGGCTGGGACGTAGCTCCGTCGTAGAGCTCTTGCCCAGTATACACAAGGCCCTGGGTTTCATCCCCAGCACTACAAAAGTAATAAATAAAAAGAAAATAAATAGGACTACAAAAATCTTGCCAGCCCTTCAACGGACCTGTCAATTTGTAGAGTTTTCTGCTGCTCCGGGCTGCCCCAATTTCCTCCTTTCATTGGCTGCCCTCTGATGGCAGGACCATTTTTTTGCCACTGGCTTTTCTGGAGCAGAAAGAAGTGTTTTCTCTCTGTACCGTTTTCCTCTATTCACTCCAAGGGAGTTGAAGCTGGAGCTCCCGGCTGTGTCCTCTAATTCACATACTCTGAAGAAACACATTCTCTGACACTCAGCATGGCAGCCGTGTGGCTCCCACAGCCTGCTCCTTCCACAGCGGCCCTTCAGCCCTGCGGGTGGTGACTGGCATGCAGACTGCAGACACTAATGCAGTCACATCAGCGCCTGTTGCACAAAGTTCCTGATCTTCCCCCTTCTTGCATTTGCCAGCCCCTGCCAAAATGCTCCAACTGGCCGTCTCTCGTGTCTGCTGCATGATGTCAGCTGCAGTCACCTGACAGTGTCTCCAAGTGTCTCTGCTCCTTCAGCAGCCCTTGTGGAAATCAGATCAGCTGCAAGAGCCGGACGGAGGCCCTCAGGTGGCCCACTGCGCCCTGATTGCCCAAGCTCCGCATACCGCTGCCAGAGGCTACCACTATCCGCACCAGCAGGCGCCAAGATGCTGAGGTTCAGAAGGCCATCGGGTCCAGCCAGCTCCTATGTGGTGGCTGCAGGAGATGCACAGCAGGAGTGAAACCAGAGGGACCAGGAGGTCACTGAAGGAAAGCAACATGGCTCAGTGTGGGAACAACGAGGCTCATCAGCAAGATGCACACAACCCTGGCCAGCTGCGAGGACGTGCCTTTGCCATGCAGGAGGGGTGCAGATGTTTTGTGTTGCCGAGAAGCAGGTGAAAGGCCCAGACAGGGTGCAGGCAATATGAACATTGCTGTGTTGAAGTTCTCTACGTCATTAACAATTACTAGAAAGGAAGAGGAAGAAAGGGAAGTAAGGTTGGGAGCACATGCCAGGAGGCCAGGCCCATTGGTCCTGCCCCAAATAACCCCAGGCAGCGGCCCCATCTTGTAACCCATGGTCCTGCAGTGGGCGCTGACCCTGGATCACAGCCAGGCTGAGATGGAAGTGATGGCAAAAGATGCGAATATTAATCAGCACAGAACCAGGCAGACACCCGGGAGACATGTGATGTCTGCGCCTGGGCTGTGAGCGTCAATACACAGAACCTGGAGGTGGCTGAGCTGGGCGGCAGGATACAAATAGAAACAAGAAAGGAAGCAGAAGTACCAGTAAACCTCCTTGACACTGTGTCCAAAATCATCCTGCAGATACCTGCCAAACCCTGCGTCACAAGAGGACAAAGGATGAATATCTCACCACATAAGTCCTCTCCAAGCCTGGCTGGTGAAGTGTGGAGAAATTATTGGCAATGTCTTTTACTTACCTCCGTGGACAGCCAGCAAGGAGTAACTAACACACAGTCAGTCCCAGCAGTAAGATGTGAAAGGAAGAGAGGGATGTGAGACCCTTCGAGTACAAAGCTGCCTTGTGACAAAATGATGCAGAACTGGGCTTTTATTTTGTATTTATCTATCGACTTCTTTTTTTAGTAAAAGAAGAAGGCATTTTAAAAGGTTCTAATTGTTCCACTACTTAAGGAGTGGAAATTTTGAAGAGTTTTAAGTAAGAAAAACTTGGCAGCCTGGAATACCTGATATTGGAGTCACAGTCCACCATGTAAGAAATGTAACTCCAGGGCTGAGGCTATAGTTCAGCGGTAGAGAGCTTGCCTGGCATGTGCAAAGCCTTGAGTTCAAGCCCTACTACTTCCCCTAGAATGTAACTACCTGAGATTGCCACACTGTGGGCAAGTCCAACCCACCTGGGGAGGTCATGCCGGGGCTCTCTGGGGACAGCTCCAGCCAAGCTTTCTGCGGACACCTGGCATCCATCGATGCCGCTTTCTGAACAAGCTGGCTGGAGCTTCCTGTGTGGTAGAGATCCAGATGGCAGCAGCTGCAGGCTGACCTTTGCCATCCCCCCGATGCCCTAAATCGGAACGGCCCAGCGGCACCTTTCCCAAGATCCTGACCAGCAAAATAATGAGCATAAAATGGTTGTGTAAGCAAAAACACACAAAAACCCACCTTTATAGAAGTAGATGGTTTTTGAAGTTCATAAATTGCACATACTTATTCTTTTTTTTTATTAGTATATACTTGTGACACATAATGAATACATTTGTCTCTGGGAGTTGGTACATGGACATACTGCAACTTAATCCTTTCTATTTTCTCTTGTTCTTAAGAGCCTTTAATTTTGAGAGTGAGAGACATACCCAGGCTGCCAAAGGGTGAGCTGCTTGCTCCGGGACACACTTCTCTGGCACCCGTGCTGCCTGTGCCTCGCCTGCGGAGTCTTGCCCATGTCACCCTGTGCCCCTCTGTGCCAGCTCACTCATCAGATGGATGCACGGGCGTTGGGCCACAGTACCACCTCTGATCTGGTCGTGATGTTAGGGAGGCCTTTCTCGCTCCAACTCTCCTAAGGGGAGCATCTGTGAGCAAGCCTGCCCATCCCATCAGATGCCCCAAACTGGGGTCCTGCGCCGGGTCTGAGCTGCCCCTTCCTGGAAGGACAGGAAGTAATGCAGTGGTTGGGACAGAGACTGGAAGGAAAGGGACTTGGTGGCATCCCTGTGTGCCACCTGTTGGGAAGGAAGGTAGAGAACAGTACTGAGCATTGCAGAGTTAAGCGAGCAGAGGCAGGAAAACCAACCAAGTGAGCCACTCATGGGCTTCCTGGTGTGGGTCAGCTTTGGGGACCCGTCAGGGGGCCCCAAATGGGCTTTAAACATCTGGGGATAGTGCTGCCCCCTAGAAAAAACAGATGCATTTGAGGAAAGATTGACAGGTCCCAAGAGGCTTGCTTCGAGCCCCTGTCCCTCTGCCTCCCCCACCCCCCAGGACAGCAAGAAAAGTAATCTTGTGAGTGTAGAAGAGTGTGGAGTTGGGCAAGCCTGGGACAAGGAAGGAAGAGGCAGTGGCTTTGTGGGGGCTCTCCGCCAGACAGCAAGCCCCAGGAAATCCCCGGGCCAGGCCCCCCTGCTGCAGGAGAAGCTCAGGTGGTTGTGGCCAGCCCTGAATGGGCCATGCAAATCACAGCAATTAAGTCTCTTCCAGGGACCCCATTTTCTCATCTGTGTAGTGCAGACCAAGGCAGGATGAATGAGATGGCTGGTTTTAAGTTATTTCTGGTTAGCTGGAGAATTGTTTATTCAAAAGGAATATTGGAAAGAATAAAGAAAAAAGTATTTGAAGAATAAAGCAAAGATACTATGGCTGCAGGGGGCTGTAGTGGCAGCTGAGCTGTGCTCAGAGCTCTGCCCTGGGCCCCGGCCCACCCTAACTTCTTATGCATGAGACTTCCAGCTCTAAGGATCTAGGAGTTCAAAATAATATTAATCAGCAAAATAAAGGTATCTTGAACACAAGTACTATGATACTGAGATAGTCCCCCTGATAGCTCGGATGATGAACAGGTAGCCTGGACAATACAGATACACTGGACGAGAGGATGACGAGTCATGTCCTGGGGTGGAGGGGGCTTCCCAGTCCCTAAAGCAGCCACAGGCAAGCTCTGACTGTACTCAGAACAGTGCACAATTTAAAGCTGATAGTTTATTTCTAGGTTTTTCTACCTAACTTTTTTTTAGACCAAGGTTGACCGTGGGTAACTAAAACCATGGAAAGTGAAATCATAGATAAAGGAAAACTATTTTTCTTTTGATTAATGTTCCTTTATAGCTTTGGGCCAAATATTTTGTCTTGTTCTGAATCTTATTTCCATCTTCAAACATAATATCGATCCCAACTTTGTTTTGTTTATCTCCAAGCACCATCGACAAGGTTTCCATATCTTTCTCGTATCATTATCAGGATGGCGAAGAGAGTCAGGCTGAGACCAGAGTTCTGGGTCTGGCCACCAAACTGGTTTTTTGATGTGCTCATCAACCTGGGATGGTTCAGCCAGCCAGCTGGGAAGTCCTCTTTCCCTCTGCGCGCCTCCTTTGACGTTCGTTTTATTCTAGAATGCTTTACACATTATATGAGCACATTTTTATAGTTTTACATGCATGCAACTGTTTTATATCCATTTTTAAATCAGTCCCAGGCCTGTTTTGCTTGGTTTTCCTTTCTCTCCTCTGACCTGCTCATATCAGCCCCTAGTCCCAGCTCCAGTCTTTCTCTGGGTAATCTTCTATATTTGCCTTCTCTCTCTCTCTGTCTCTCTGTCTCTCTTTGTCTCTGTCTCTGTCTCTTTGTCTGCCGCCCTCCCCCACCCCAAAGCACAAAAATAGTGATGCAAAGCGGCACTAGGGCATCAAACATGGAAGGTCAGGATAACTTTGGTACTACATGGCACCTACATATTATTGGATTATTTTTGGTCAGTGATTTATAAGAATTGGATTGTATTTTACACACTTTTCTATTCAGTAATATGTTGTGAATCCTCTGGTCCACTGTCATATTTGGAAAGCACCCTGTTAAAAAGCTACATAACAGGCTATTAAGATAAGAGACTGTAATGGGAAATAAGGTGTCAACATTTATTCAACTTTTCCTAATTGGTAGGCATCTACTTCCCCTTCCACCTCACTACATACTGATATTTTTATTTCTATGGACTAAGTTCTAAGAAATAAGATTGCTGCTACTTTTAACATCTTAATTTTAGCGCATGTTAACAGTTCACTTTCCAAAATGCCCTTAATGAAGATTTCTAATGAGTTGTGGTAGCACATGTCTGTAATCCCAGCACTTGGGAGGCTGAGGCAGGAGGATCACTGTGAGTTAGAGGCCAGCCCGGGCTACAAAATGAGTTGAAGCCCATCCTGAACTGCCTAGACCCTGTCTCAACCCCTCTACCCATGCAAATTTCTGTGGCCAAACCAGCAGTAGGTATTCCCAGTCTTTTAATTTTTGGCTACCTGATGGGAATAAACTAACTTTTCATGGTTATTTAACATGCCATTTACCTGTCCCCAACTACTGCAGAATTTAAGGATACTTTATGTTTGTTGGTCATTTAAATTTGCTCTCTTGTGCATTATCTTTTCAGTTTCTTGGCTGATTTTTCTATTAGTTGTTTGTCTGACTGTTATCAATTTGTACAAACTCTTTATACATTGTAAATTCAATCACATCTACCTATTGCATTGCAAACACTCTTGCAATCTATGGCACTTCTTGCCGTGAATAAGTTTTTAGTTGCATCGATGTGCCCTCTTCAAAGTCTCTGGTACTCCAGTGTCAGTTTGGAAGGCCTTTTTGTCTTTACACTGAAAGTGCAGGCATTTAAATTTTATTGGTTAACTCTTTATTCCCCCCATTTTAAATCTTTAAGTGATCTGAAATTAATTTTTTGTAAATAGATTAACAAAATTTATTACTAAAATGAAATACCAGGTTTACTATATTTTAATTATCATTTATTTAGTAATCTATTTATGGATTTTCTATTCTATTCAGCAAAAATAGCACATTAATTTGTATACAGAGACTGCAGCATGCTGTGATGTTTGGTAAAGCACGTGTTCACTCTTTGATTCTTTTTAAAATATTTTAATCTCAGACTTTAAAATATATATATAAAGCATAAGATTATTTTATCAAGTTTGAATAATATTGGGTTCAAAGTGAAACTGCACTAAATTTATAGATACCAATTCCAGGAAAATCAAATTGACATGGTACTTAATCTTTCCATCTGAAAATGAAAATATGTTTTGATTTGTTTATATCTTATTTTATTCATATTCTGTGGTGAAATGATATCATCTTCATGTATACCTGTGCCTTTCTCATTAATGCCATTGCTGGGCATTTCCTAATATGGATGTGGAATACTTTCTTCAATTTTCTTTTTTCATATTCATTGCTACCAGAAAGCTATTGATTTTATATATTTACCCTACATCTTGCAACCTTACTAAATTTTCTTATACATTGTAAGAGCACTTTTTTGTAACTAGAATCTATTGAATTTTAGAAATGTAATAATTTCTTCAGCATATAAGTAAATATTTTGCCTTTTCTAAAGTTTATACCTTTTTTGGCTCATGGTATTTATCAGATTAAAAACAATCGAATAATCATAATAAGGACAAGCACCCTTGTCTATTTCCTGATTTATAATTTAAATCTTTTAAGTACATTGAGTTTTAGGATAATAGTTGTTTTTGGTTTTAGTTATAATTGTATAATTTAATATTTAGTAATTTGTTATGGCTATATTTAATTTTTATTTTATTATGTTCATATTTACATAATTTTCTTCTTTTACCATTTTACTTATATTTAATTAGAAATGCCTGCATAACAAATGTCCCTTCAGCATTTATTTATGGGGCTATGCACTTTTTTATTAGGGTATTGGTACCAGATTATGTTGACACATTGCTAAATATCAAGTTAGTTTATATTCCTTATTTAAATTCTGCTTGATTATGTCATATTTTTCTTTTAAACATTGTTGGAGTTTAGTCACTAATAGTTTAGTTAGAATGTTTATATTTATAAACATGTGAGATTGACCTGTTCCTTTTCAATATAATTTCCTTATCAGTTTTTGTCATTGAAGTTATACCATCTTCAGTCTTCATTAAACGAATCAAGGAGCTCTTCATCTTTTCATGGGACTAGAGCAGTTGACTTGACATTGGATTTATCTGGTCTTTAAATATTAAGTAAAACTCGGCTGTAATTCCATCAGGCCATGCTTATTTACTAGATGGTAGCTCTCTTATTGCCTTCCTTCCTTTTCTCTGTGAAAACCATTGTTCAAGCTTTCCACTTCTTCTGGGGTCAATTTTGGTAATTTGCATTGGCAGGAAAATCATCCATTTCTTCCAAAATTTAACATAACTGTCAAAAGCTGCACATATCATTTTTTGAAAGTATTTTAATTTTTCGTGTTTGTTTGTATTCATATTGCTAATCTCTTTCATTTTTCCTTAATCAAGCTCATGAAGGTTTATTTCACGTTATTGTGATTTTTTAAGTACTCTATTTTATTTTATTTTTTGACAAGTTGCCTCAGCTACCCTCAAATTTGTGATCCTTCTGCCTCAGCCTCCCAAAGAGCTGGAATTACAGGCATGTGCCATTCTGTCTGTTTATCTTTAAATGCCGTGTGTGTGCGTGTTGCTGGAGACTGAACCCAGGGCCTTGTACATGCTGGGTAAGTGCTATACTGCTGAACTATATCCCCAGCCCAAAGTACCTGACTTTAGATTTATTTTTTCCTCCTATTTGAAAGGATTTTTTTTAGTTCAATTTCACCTTTTATCTTTATGAGTTACCTATCCCTAGTTTTAAAATTTTCTTTTGATTGTGTTTTAATTTCTTAAATTCTGAATAAGCTTTTATTTTAAATAATGAAGCATTTAAGGATATCAATATTTATTAGTGTGGCTTTTGCAGATACAGAAGTTTGTATTAAATGACTGTTTTATCAACTTCTACAGAATTTGTAATTTCTCTTTTGATTTATTTCCCAAACAAGAATCTTCTAGGATTGTATGTTTTAATTTCTAAGCAGTTAAGATTTTGGCTGTCTTTTCATTATTTATTTCTAATTTTATCAGGATAGGATCAGTGAATGTGGTTTCTGCTTTATCTCTAATTTTTAGGACATTCAAAACATTTCTTTTGAGGGAAGAACATGATCAGTATTTTATATGATTTATGGAAATAAAATAAGTATATTTTATATTCAACACAATTATAGATCATACATATATATTTATAAAAATCAAGGTTGATTTTTTTGAGTTTTTTATATAGTCTAGATATTAGTTTTCTCTCTGAGGAATAACTAGCACATATTTTTCCCATTCTGTAGGATGCCTGTAGGTTGTCCCTTCACTCTGTCGGTTGTTTCCTTTGCTATGCAAAAGAATTTTAATTGGATATAATTGAATTTATTGATTCTTGGTGTTATTTTTTGTGCAACTGGGATTCTGTCCAGAGAGTCCTTGTCTATTCTATCTTCAAGAGTTTTACTTATTTTATCTTCCAGTAGGTTAAATTCTTTTTACATTGTTAATAGCTTTGGCCTTATATGTTTAGCTTGATATTCTTTTGGATTTCAGCTTATGAAATATCTTCTTCATATATGGTAGCATTTATTTTTATGCAGTGTCTCTTTTTGATCCTGTTTAGTATTTAACTTTACATTTCACTTTCTCTAATACTAAATACTGCTGCTCTTGCTTTTTATTTGTCTGTATTTGCCTGCTACTCTTCTCATTCCATTAATTGCATCTTGTTGTCAATTTAAGTGCATTTATTAAAGCAGCATGTAAATTTTTTTCTCTTTTCTATTAGTACATGTTTGCAGTACATAATGTTTAATTCCTCATATGGAATTGGTACATGTATAAAATACCCATCTTAATTTCAACCCATCCTTTCCCTTGCTTCCCTTCCTTACATCTCTTGATCCCCTTCCCATTTAAGAAAGCTCTATCTCCCTACTTCCTATCATCTATTTTTTATTTTGCTCTTATTTATACTTTGGGTTTCTCTTATACGAGAACCATGCGATATTTAAAATTGTGTGTCTGATTTACTTCACTTAACTTTATGGTTTCAAGATGCAGCCCTTTTCCTAGAAATGACTCAAATTTATCTTTTGTTATGCAGAGTAGTACTCCATTGTGTCATAATCCTCTCTGACAAATATATCTTTCAATGAGATGATTCAGTTTGGTCACATAAAGTTTAACAATTTATTTTGCTGCTTTTTCCCTTTTCACGTGGGTTTTTATTTATATAGATTCATCAAATTGCTGCTCATCTTATTTTTCTCCTTGTTTGTTGGGTCTAACAGAACTCTTACGTTCTAGTAATAGTTTCCTTCTCTTTCCTTTCGCTCACTATAAACACTTATTTCTCTATTACTACTATTTGAAACAGGTTACCACCATTCCTGTGAGTAGGACATTTCATTTCCACAGTTTCTCCATCATTTCCTTCTAGCGGAGCCCATGAGAACATTGCTATGTCCTTCCTTCTTCCCTCTCCCAGTCCTAGAAGAGGATTTGGGATGTGTCTGGCTTCCTCCTCCACCTGCTGCCCTTGCTAACTTTGTGTCCACTGGTGTAATTTACTGCTTTTAGTTCTGGGCTATGGCGAGAATTTCCCGTGATATATCTCCCTGCAGTTCCAGATTCTGTGTTTGAGATTAGTATTTGACATTTCCTATTAGTCTCCATTCAGAAATCCTCTTCTTTTATTTAATTATTATCCTTTTGTTTTGCAGTTCCTTTTCCCTCTGCTTAACCCCAGTATATACATGTTGGAGTTCATGGTTCCATCCTTTAGCTCTCATGTTCTTCTCCCATGATTTTCACCACTTTGTGTTTTTGCTCCCTGCATTGGCACAGATTATTTCCATTAGACCACTGATTCAGGTCCCAACAACAGCTATCTTTTCCTTTTCTCCACCTGCTGTGTTGTTGAACTAAGAATCTACATTTTACCTTCAGAAACTCTTTGTGTGTGTGTGTGTGTGTGCGCGCGCACGTGCGTGTGTGTGTGTGTGTACTGTTCTTGATTATCAAAAAGGGATCATTTTTTCTCTTCAGTCTCAGAGATAAGAATTTGAAAGCAGAAGGAGCTGCAGATGCAAAGGAAATTCCAATGTTTGCATGCAACATTTGAGCAATCATTTTAATATCTGGAATAAATGGATGATGTCGTAGCAAAAGGATGAAATGCCAAAACTGACCACAGAAGATGTGGAACACTTGATGAGACCAATTTTAGAAGGGAGAGGAAAGTAACTGGAGAGTTACCATGGCAACTGTTTGGTTACCATCCAATAAACAATACTGGATAACATCACATCTTGGACTTGTCTAACGTTCAGGGATAGAGAAAGTAGCTCTATTCAGCTAGGTGTGCATTCTGTTTGACGGGTCGCCCTCTCTCCGGGCCCCTTGCACAGTGTGCGGATGGTATTCTCTTGGAGGACTCTGGGCTGGAGGGCATCCTGCAGGAGGTTCGTCGACAGGATCTCTTGGGTCACCCCTCAAAGTGAGGGGAAGGAAGCGGGACTGGGAGAGTGGAAATTCGGACTGTGGCTAGACGGTTCCGCAAAGCCTGACTCTGGGAAGAACTGTGAGTCTGTTTATGGCCCTGCAGAATCACTCTGAGCTGCGGTGAGGGCTGCGCTTTTATATCACCACGTCAGCTGGGCATTAGACACCGTCTGCCCTTGACAGTATGCTGGGGCACTTCCCAAGAGGGCTCATGACTGAGTCCTGTTCACCAACAAGCCTGAGAAGCAAGTGAGTCTTTCATGTTGGGGAGTCAGGATGGCACTTTATGGCACCCGCGGCAGATGGGCTGCCATTTTTCTCTGCGCCCCAGTGAATCTCAGAGCTGTTGTTGGAATATCACAAGAAGCAGCGATTCTGGAAACAGGTGCAACTGCCCCTCATGATGGGCCTGGGCTACTGTCTTGGCCCAAGCGATGAGCCCCAGCACTGGGAGAACTTTTCCCTGGTCGCTTCTGTTCTGTCTTGACCAGCCACATGGGAGCAGGGAGAGAAGAGCGTGAACATTCCTGCAGGAAGCTCCTCCCAGGCCCTGCTGCCACACCACCCTTGCTACAATGTGCCTGGAGGAGAAAGCTCATATCTCTTGTCTTGGTCAGGAGCCTCCATGAGAGCTGTTACAGAGAAGGGAGCCGCAGAAGAGCCACCTTTTCCTGGCCATCCCTTCCTCCCCACATTTCTCAGTCATCCACGTAAGCATCGCTGTCTTAGTCCATTTTCTGTTGCTGTATAACACAACCCCAGAGGCTGAATCATTTACAAAGAAAAGAGGTTTAATTTGGCTCATGGTTCAGCAGCCCCAGAAGTCCAAGACTGGGTCATTACATCAGCTCAAGGCAGAAAGTAGAAGGAAAATGGCTGTGAATCCAGGTCCTTTAAAATTCAAACATATTCACGAAGTTGAAATACAGAGGCTCTTTGTGAAGGCAGAAGGAGTTGTCTGAAACAACAACCCACAACACTGTACTCATGCTCGGAAAACGCCGCGTTCGCCAGAGGATGCCCGCCACGGAGGGGCAAGGTGTTGGTGGCTCCTTGGATGAGCCGCTGTGTCACATGGATCTGGGGACAAGAGTCAAACCCTCCAGCTGTCCGGACTGCACAGTCGTGACTGAACCACAGCAGGAGAGGCCTGGAGAAGGAGACAGGGAGGGCCGTGGATGCGCGGGGAGTTGAGTCTCGGCGCGGAGGTGGGAAGAAGACACAAAAGGCAGACACAGCCAAGGACAAATGCTAAAGTGTGCTCTGGGGCGGCGACAACAGTGTCGTGAAAAGCTCAGGATTGAATCAAGTTTGGAAGAAAAAAGCCAAGGACAAGAGAAAATTAATTCTTTTTCTTTTTTCATTTTGTTTGGAGCCAGGAAAATACAAACATGGCCACGTTTGGGGGCAGCTGAGGGTCTCTGTTACAGGTGACCACGAGGCAGACAGGCGCCTGGCTGGCATGCTGTGCGCGGGGCGCTTGTGCTCGTCTGTCATGTTCCTCGAGAGGGGCTTCTGGGAGGGAGGGCCCACCCAGCTGTGAGCGAAGCAGATGGTAGCTTAGCGGACTGGCAACTGCTGCCGGTTTGGTGCCATGAACAGGTGCCCCAGCGACATCTTCCGGAGCCCAGGACTCACGGATTGTACTTCAAGTGTGAAAAGCGCTCGCTCACAGGGCCTCAAAGGAGCCACTGTCTGGTTCTCTGCGGATTCAGCAGAGACAATCAGGGGAGGCGAAGGCTCCCACAATCAAGCACAGTCCTCAGGTTCAACACTGGACAGCCAAGCAAGGCCCGGCTCCACCCAGCAGCCGAAGTCATTAACCTTAGTCAGCTCCTGTGGCAGACTCCAGACTGCCCTCGCTGTGCCATGATCCTTTTTACGTGCTTGAGGAAGAAAGCATTTGGGCAGTGAGGACTCATGGAGAAAAGACAGACCACCTGGAGGGTCCTCGTCGAGAGGCGAGCCTGGCTGCTCAGGCTGTCTGACTTCAGTCAAGCATTGTGCAAGCTCTTGGGTCCTCTGGTCCAGGAGACAGAAGTACTTGGCCAGCTGCTGGTGGGAGGCTCTTGGGTGGGTCTGTAGACGCAGCCTGGGAGAGTGGGCGTGGGTAGAATTGTCAGCCTGGAAGTCACTAGCGGTCCACTCCGAGGGCTGTTTTCATTCAGGCCCTGCTGTACTCAATGGGGGACGGGTAAGCACAGCGTTTAGAGCACAGCTTCTGCCTTGTATAACCCTTTCTACACTTAAATATTGGTTCAGTCACTTGGCAGACGGGTGATTAAAAAAATTAGGGTTGAGATGTAGCTCAGTGGTAAATATGTGCTTAGGATGAAGGAGGCTCTGGGTTCGATCTTAGCAGCACAACACACACACACACACACACACACACACACACACACACAAAATCACGTCAGTGTGTTTGAGCCTTAGTTTCCCTATTTGTAAAATAGAACATCATATCTACCACTACTTAAAAAATTATACAGATCCATATATAAAAATCATATATGTAGATATACACATATGTATGTGAGTATGCATGTGTACGCATATGCGCATACATCACATACCTTTATATTTAGAACATAACATATTTTATATACGTATATGAATACACATGTATGTATAATATGCATGCATGTGTATATGTATGTATATTACACACATAATCCTTATACACAATGTTTATATATGTGATGTGTACACACACACACTTATAGCTTATAGACACTTAATACATGTACGCTCACACACACACACACACACACACACACACACGCACACACACAGAGCTGGTCATGAGTACTGGCCCAGTGATTGTCAGGTGGTGGCCATTTGCCTGGGGTACCACCCTTTCTCCCTCTAGGACGCAGGGCAGGTACCTGTCTTTGAAGGGCAGGTTTGGGGTGGCCCTTAAGGCACAAATGTTTGAAAACGTTAAAGTCTGTATGAAAGGAGGAAATTTAAGGTTGAAGTAAGTCTAAAAGGAAACCATAAATCCGGAGCAGATTTGTTAAATGAGAATGGATTGCGGCACCGTGGCCAGAGGGAAATTTAGGAGTTAGTGTAGCAATTATAGCCCTCCCAGAGTTATAGGGCACACCAGAGAGTCTTTAACAACTGCCCTGTAGCGGGAAGAGTAATTCACTGGGCTGAGCTATACATCTAAAGAGAAGCCCTGCTCCAGCAGCTTTTTCTTCCAAATTAAAAAGCAATTTGCATCCTTAAATCACAAACTGCTCAGCTTTCCCGCTACTACTATGCAAATCTTATTCTATAGGCAGATAGATTGAGACAGCAGTAAAGAAAATCACTGCTCCATATATTTAAAATGTAAAGAATATACTCCTTTGTGCTTGGACAGGGAGGGCACACGTCCCAGGCCACACGGCTCGCAGAGCTCACACTGGATCTGCCCCACATGCCCTGACCCATCACTTGTTGAGCGTCTGCTGAGCGTGAGAAAAAGGCAAATGCCCTTTGGAGTCGCTAGCTCAAGACTGGAGGCGAAGAGCTCAGCAAGTCTCTGGGGATCCGGCTAGATGCCACAGAAGAACTAGGTGATATTAAGATGAAATGCAAGAAATTAACAGCTGCCGAGCATCTATTGTGCAGTAGAGGCTTTCAAGAAGCAGTTCTCACAAATGAAAGCCCAGTAACTACCAATGTCTCCGTTTCACCAAGGAGGGTGCTGAGCATCAGTGAGACGAGCATGCTTCTAGTTCAAGACAGAGAAGCCCAACTCAGAGTAGCTGTCTTAGTTACTCTCCTCATTGCGGCTACAAAATATCTGACACCTGCAATTTAAAGAAGGAGAAGTTTATTTTGGCTCAAGTTTCACTTCATGCTCAGCTGGTTCCAAGGCAGGATGGTACGACACAGGAGCAGGGCAGGGGAGAGCTGCTCACAGCAAAGCAGACAGGAATCGGAGTGAAGGGAGGAGCCGAAGGGAGGAGACAAGCTTTCCAGGCCGCGCCCCCAGCGACCCGCCTCTTCCAGGGAGATTCTGCCTCCTAACAGCAAGTTAGCTATCAAGCCCCATAGTCCCAGTCACCTTCCGAAGACTCCACCCATGAGTGCGTGAGGCTCTTGGGGGGACAGAACGGTAGCTTAAGCAATGAAGGAGTAGTAGGGGGAGGACACTGGGGGAATTCTCGGAAAGGCAACAAGAACCGCATGAACCTTGATGACATGGACCCCAGAGCCTCGATCCCGTCTTGCCATATATCCACCTGTATTGGTCGGTGTTGCCATTGCTGGGACAAAATACCTGCCAAGCACAATTTGAAGAGAAGAGATTCATTTGGCTCCCAGCTTCGGCGGTGTCACTCTGTTGGGGCTGGCTCCAAGGCTGGAGCGCCATGGCAGAAAGGCATGCTGGAGAGGAGCTGCTCACCTCATGGTGCCCAGGAAGCAAAGAAGGGGAAGAGTACCAGGGAGGGAGGCACCAGGGATGAGAGACAGTCCCCGTGACCCACCAAACACACCCAGAAATGTGCTTTACTAATCCCCCAGATGGCTCCCAGGTGAATCAAGTGGACGGTCGCAATGAACTGTCACAATGCTCCTTCTGTGTCATAGCCCATGCACACCCTCGCCCTCCACCTGCAGCTCTGGCTTGCTCTGCCTGGGTTTGGTTCCTCCAAGCTGGGTTCCGTGCCCACCCCCACCCTCCTCATGGAGCGATGCTGGACCAGCAAGCTGGGTGCAACTGGAATAGAGAAGGTGAGTTTTCCTAGGGAGTGATGGGGATGGGCAGAGATGAGGGAAAAGAGATTATCAGCAGAGATGAGAGGAGAGCTAGGCTCACAAAAATCACTATTGTCCCTACTTGTGCAAAGATCCCTGGCCAGGAAGCAGTAGCACTCAAGTTTGAACCCAGAGCAGTCCAAAGTGGTAAACTTCCCCTCCACAGAGTGAAGAAGAGGCAGAGGTGTCCCCATGGAGCACTGAGATATGAGTTGGGCTACTGTGATACATCCTAATGTGTGCTCCAGTGACCAAAGCCTGGACTCTCTGGGGACACACACTGAAATACAGACACGCAGACCAACCTCAGACCTGGGGAGGCAGCCTCTCTGGGATGAGCTGCAGGAATCTGGGGGAGGGTGAGAGGGTGTATGAAGTGTGACAGTCAGAAGAGGTGGAGTGACAGTCCTAGAGGGCAGAGAGACAGACCTCAACGGTCCACAAGTGCCCAGGACACAGGTTACCCACATCTTTCTTGTCACCGTCATGTGAAGCAGAGCTTATACCTTTCAAACCAGGCATTTTGAAGAGAGAACAGGCCTCTAAGAAAGAACAGGCCTCTAAGAAACAGTGTGTTAGTTAGCTTGCTGTCACTATTATGAAATGCCAGAGCTAATTAATTATGAATAGAAAAGCGTTATTTTGGTTCACAGTTTTGGAGGTTCCAGTCCATGATCAGGGAGACCTATCATTTTGGGCCTTTGGTGGTGGAACCAGATGGCAATGGCAGGAAGCGTGTGACAGAAGAAACTGCTCACCACACAGAAATGAGGCAAAAGAGGGCGAGGAAAAAGCTGAGGTCTCACTACTCCCTCTGAGGGTATATTCCCAACTAGCCGAAGACTTCCCGCGAGGCCTGTACCTCCTAAAGTTTCTATCACCTCCCAGCAGTGCCACCCTGGAAAGCAAGCCTCCAACCCATGGGCTTCTGGGGACACTTACCAAAACCATGACAAGCGCTCATTGATTGATTTAGTTCGTCCCACACATATCGACCATCCACTTCCTCCTGGGCACTGAGTTAGGTGCCATGAATGTGCTATGATTCTTGACGTCAAAGAGCTCACCCAGGGTGGCGATTACTTGTGCTGATTTTTAAGCCTTCCCAGAGAGCCTAGTCACACGTTATTCACAGGGCAAACTCTCAGTCATTGAAAACCAGTGAGTGGATGAACAGATAGAGTACATGTGTAGGAACATGAAGCTTTCACTTACTAATTGTAAAGCATAAGCATGCTATAAAGAACTTAATGAAGAGCCTAGAAAATTAGGCTTGTTCTGCGATGCTGTGTGGAGTGATGATTTATCAGCTGGCTGTGGGGCAGTAGGGGCTCATCTGGGGTCTGCTGGGGTCTGCTGGGTGAGGGCTGACCAGCTCCTGACACTATAGACACCACAGAGATAGATGTGTCATGGGCATGACTGGGGCGTTGGGCTAGCTCGTCAACAGAACCCCTTGCTTAGGTACAGAGTCGCCTAGTTACCTATCTAGGATGAGGTTTTATCCCTCCTGCTCCCCACAGGCAGCCCATGGCCAACAAAATGTAGAGGAGAGGGCTTTGAAAACCCACACATTGCCTCACCCTCTTGCCCAAGACAAGCGAGACTGAGCAAGCTCGGGAGGAGCCAGAAGAAGCCCCTGGAGGGACCACCACTTACTCTCCGCCAGAGCTGTGCATGGCCTCACCCTGTAACGGGCCTGGAGAACTGCTGGGTGGATGATATCGGGGCCAGTCCTGATGAGGCCCTGCCTGGGAAAAGAAGCCCCTCTGTGGGTGCCCCCCCCACCACACCCTGGCTCCTGCCTGTCCATGTGTCTGTCACCTGGCCCTTCCTGAGGCAGGAGCCTGCAAGGCCTGGGGAGGAGGCAGATGTTGCCGCTGTGAGCTCTCCCATGGGGCTGTCCTCTGAGCGCCCACAGCTTCCTGCCCGCTTGGGGCTCGGCTTTGTATCCCAGCAGCAGGTGCTCTGTGAGGGGCTCACTTGGTCCCATGCTTGTCCTCTCTCCTGGCATCCCTGGTTCCCACTCAAGCCCTCCAACTCTCTTCAGGCGGAGTCCCTGGGAGGCCCTGAAGAGTGGGACATGCCAGACTTCTGGATCAAGCCTGGCTCTGTCACATAACTGGGCCACTTGTTTGTGCTATTGGGGCACAGGGTCCTCCATTTTGGCCAGTCATAAAGAGGCCTCGGTATGGAGTTGTTGTGATGCTTAAGTGCTGCAGTACCCGGGCCTGGAGCCCTTGATAAGTAGTCATTTCTCTCCCCAGGTCCTGGCTCCCCCTCTGTACCGTCCCCTGTCCTGCTCTTGCAGCCACTTATTCCCTTCCAGCCTGTCTCCTGCCCCTCCAGGGCACCTGCATTCCTGACTCCTCCCTGACCTAAAGACACCTTCCAGCCCCGGGTGGCCCGGATGCACATAACTTCCTCAACAGGACCCTTGGGCTGCACAGGCAGAGGGAAGACTGCAGAGAGCGCAGGCGGGAACAGGGGCTCAGGGCATTGGACCCACGATGAGGAACATAGAAGTGCACGAAGCCCTGCACCCTTTCTTGGCTCTTAGGCTGAAGCTGTGGCTAAGGGGGACAGCCTGCCAGCGTGCTGGGTGCATTAGAACGGAGGGCAGGGAAATGTGGCAGGGGTCATACTGGCTGGGGGTCAAATCCTGCTTGGCAACCTGTTCAGCTCTGTGAATTCAGGCAAGCTAATTTACTTTTCTTATTTTCCAATTCCCTAAGTAGAAAATAAAGAAGGAGGTTGGCCCAACCTCATAGATGGCAATGAGAAGAGGAAACAAAATAATGCTAACACCATGCTTAGTGTGGTACAGGGAACATGGGGGACATTTGATGAATTATATACATTACTGTATGTGTGTTTATAGCTTGAACAAGCGCAAAGAGCAGAACAGTCCTTGGGGTGCACGAGGCCCCAGGAAAACACTTGATTAAAACTATGCTATCGAATCCATGTGGGACATGATTTATTAATGAAGATTTAGAATAAATTTCATGTCTGTTTATTGTCTAGTCAGTGCTTATGAGTTTGACCAGCACTGTGTCTCCCTGTTTGGGTCCACGCCCATCACTTTGTCTTCCTGTCGCATGCACATTCCTGGCTTATTTCAAGTAGGAGGAGGCAACGCCGCCGTGTCAGATCACAATGCCGTAGCTTTCCGGAACCTGTTTGTATTGAAAACACACCAACCTTTGTGCCCCGCAGTCCCCTCGCACAAAGCTGCCTCACTCACTGTGCCACCCATGGGTCCTAACTTCAACGACTCTCTCCTAGTTGTTATGGTGCTTTGCTACTGATGGCCACATGTTCAAGTCTTGCCCAAAGAATGCAAGGAAATGGAATAATAATCACTTCTCCTGTCCGGATAAATTTACCATTTGGAACTTAGTAGCATAACGTGACACAGTGCATCTTCCACCCACATCTTCTCCTGAACTCGGCAGAATGTAATCCCTGAAGCCTGGGGCTGGATGGCTCTCGGCACGGCTGTCCGGCCATCCAGTGCAGAGGACAGGCAAGGAGTATGGGGAGGTAGAAGGCTGGTGCATTTCTACAGAGTACCCCCACCAGCATGTCTCAGGACAGAAAGATAACTTGCCAGTGGGAAAGGTCCAGGGTGCAGACCACTCTCTCAGCACCAGAAGGCCTCAGGTGCCAGAGGACCTTGGAAGGTTTCAGGAAGGGTGATTCTGGAAGGGGACCTAGGCAAAACCTGGTCTGGGCCTCAGCTGCCCTGCTGGGACAGAACTCCCAGCCCCCACTGTCCCAGGTACTCAAGGGAGTCTTGGAATTTCAAGGAAATCAGCCAAGTGGGGACCCCTGAGACACAGAGCCAGGGACATGTCTCTCCGGCTGGGCCTATGAGAATGCTGAATGAGATTTTAAGTGTTTTCTTAATGAGACACTGAATTGCTTAAGAATTTCCCTGCCCTGTCTGGCATTCAGCCTCTCTGCTGTGGGCCGGCTGGGCTGCAGTGGATGGTGATGGCCGGCTCAGCGGGGAGGCTAGGCTTGCAGAGGGCAGCTCAACTGTCTGGCGTTTGTCCCGGGGCCTTGCTTCTCTGTGTCCAGCCTGATAGAATATGGGAGTGAACTGAAGCTGTTCCAAATCCATGGCAGACCATCAAATCTGGAGACTTCAGGGCTCAGGGAATAGATGAAAAGAAGGAATAAGAATAGCAAGGGCTTACGAGTCAACAGACCTGAATCCAAATCCTAACTCCTCCACCTCCTAGCTGTGTGGCCTTGAACAAATTAATTCGGCCTTCTGAGGTGCTCCTTCCTCCTCTGTCACCCACATACGTGTGCTTCACGGGACCATCCCAAGTGCAGGATGGAAGTCACGGACTTGGAGGCCGGGTAGTTGTGCCTCTGCTCCCTGCCAGCTGTGTGACCCCGGGCAAGTCACTCGACCTTTCAGGACTTTCATTTCTCCGTTTTTAAATGGACAGAACAGTGCTATCTGCCAGGGCTGTGAAGATAGAGTAGGGTTAAATATTTTAAATACCTCACATGGGAATTAAAGAAATTTTAAACATAAAGATTGTGCGCTTGGCTAGGAGCGGCTGCTCCCGACCTCCGCCCAGCTGTTCTGTCTCCCCGTCACTTTAGCGTGCCCCTGACAACGCACACCACATCAATCCTCCTGTCCCCTAACTGCTCCGCTCGTGTTAATCTTCCTTGTTCTTTCTTATCTCTGAGCGCGTGCTCCTGTCAGGGCTGTCTGAATGACCACACCCCTCCACTAAACTAGGGTGAGCTCCTCATTCACACCTTCGTCAGAATTAAAACTTCCTCCAAGGCAGCCAAACACCACGAAGGAAGCAGAGCACACACGAAGGGAACGTGTTCACATATTCACAGTCACGCAACGGGAAGAGCTCTTACAAATTAATGAAAAAGAACAATAATTCATCTTTTTAATAAGCAGGAAATGAGCACATATAGGCAGTTTACAAACAGGGAGGTGCAAATGGCCAATAAACGTGTGAAAAGAAGTTCAGACTCGCTCCTCATTAAAAATGCTCATCTGGATAATGAGCTGTCAGTTTTCACGGTGATGTTACCTAAACAGGGGTGACAACATACAGAGCGGCAAGGTGGGGGAGGCCGACACAGTTGTGTTCTGTTACCTGGAATGTGAGTCGGCTCAGCCTCTCTGGAGGATGCGCGGAAATATCTGTCACTAATGTCAACATGTGTCCCTCTTGAGAGCGCAGTGTCACCACTAGGAGCTATGTCACCACTATGTCACGGCGGTAACACACATGTGGCTCTATTCATTCAACAGGTTGGTGGTAAATGCCCACCATGTAACATGCACCGTCCTTAGCATTGGGATGAAGATACTCCCATTCCACTAAACCTGTACTTGTTTTCTGTTGCTGCTGTAACAAATTACCACAAACCACAAATGGAGAGACTTAAAATGGTACAAATTTACTATTTTGCATCCTGGAGGTCACATCCTGCAGTGAAGCCGTCAGGGGGCTGAACCCTTTCTGAGCCTGTCAGGGGGAATCCACTTCCTTGCCGCCCCCTCCAGAGCCGGCAGCACCCCTTTGCCAGGCTTTCTCTGCCCCCTCCTGCCTTCCTTTTTATAGGACCCTGTGATTACATCAGACCCACTCAGATGACCCAGGATCATCTTCCCGCCTCAAGGTTTCTCACTGGATCACATCCTCTAAGTCCCCTTTTCCACACGAGGCAACACATTCACATCTGGGGACAGAGACGCAGGTATCTTTGGGGTCCATCCTTCCCACCACACCCCCTTGTGGCATTAACATTCTTGTAACACAGTACACAAAGCTATTCACGGCAGCATTGTTTGTAACAGCAAAGAATCGGACAAGTCTAACTGTTCCTTACCAGGGAACAGTTAATTGGCGTGATGCCCCCAGTCAGTGGAACACCAGGCCTTCAAAGACCGGAAGAAGAATGGGTGCTGTGTAATCACAGGCATTCGGCTCCCAGATACTCTGCTAAGTGGAAAAATGTGCAGCGCAGGATGAATCTGAAGATGACAATTGTGTGAAAGATAAGAACGTGTGCTTTTCTATGTCCAGAATACATTTGGGATAATATACAAGAAACTTAGCCGAGACTGGGAACACGAACTAGGGGTTTGAAAATGACTTTTCTTGACACGTCCTGTCATATTGCTCACATTTCCACCATTTGTGGGAATCACGCTCTCTCTCTGTAGAAATGCAGCCTTCACGGTTGTAGCTGTAACCCCATCATGGCCCGAAGACTCTATCTTAGTTCTCTTCCTACAGATCACCCCCACCAAGGCTTCAAGGGCCAGAGCAGGTTGCTGTGTGCAGGCAGAAGCAGTGGCTGCCCCGGCATGCGAGAGGGATGCTCGAGACCCAGGGGGCCCGGAAGCTCAGGTGAGGCAGCCAGTAGGGTGCGGAAGCAAGGCCGGAAGGGCAGTGAGGGCAGGCCAGGACCCTGTCAGGCATTTGCTTCCTTACACAACAAATATGGGCAGGAAGCCACGAAACCCTTGTTGGCTGGGAGGCAGGGAGGGCTTACAGCTGTGGGGAGCATTTGCTTGAGCCCCACCTTTTAGGGTCCTAGGTCTTACTTTAGATATTTAGACACTTGTCAGGTGCCTGCTCCCTGCCTGTTTCTGGACTGAGCCAAGGGAACCATGAGGTGAGATTTGAATTTTGGAAAATGCTTCCAGCCTCAGGGAAGGAACAAGATCTCAAGGGGCCAGAGCTGAGGAGGGGACCCACTGGAGGCTAATTTGGGTATGTGGGGACAGAAGTTTGGATTAGGCCAGTGACAGCTGGGCAGAAGGCAGTGAATGGCTTAAGGACAATTTTGTGACAGAATGGGAAGGACTGGACTGGGCCCCTTTGTTTCCTTTTGGAGAGATGGCACGAATGGTGACGTTGTCAAGGGAGAGAATGAGCATGATTGGGTAGGGGAACAGTGGTCTCCTCTTGGCTGTCGGGGCGCCCAGAGGGTGGAGGGACGGCAGCAGTGGTCAGGCCCTGGCAGCAGGACTGACAGCAGGAGGGACGGAGCAGTGACAGTAATGCTGGGGGTCGGGGGGCTTGTCTGGAGGCTGCGTGTGCATGGACTGTGCCCTGTTCCGCTTGCAGCACATCAACAGGAATAGCAAAGTCTTCAAAAGATGCTTCCACTTAAGCTTAAGGACAAAAAGACACACTGTGCTTGTTCTTTCTCTCCTCTTTCTTTGTCGTCTGTTTTGGGGGTTGTTTTGGGAGGTGGGGAGAAGCACCCCCGTGCTCCCTTTTGACATCATGCCCTCTAGGGACATGCGAACGGTGAGGAAGAAGGAGGGTGGGAGTCCATAAGGAGAGAGCAGAGAAAGGAGCCAGGGAGGAAGGCTGAGGGCGCTGCAGGGAGACAAGTGGGGTGAGACCCCAAGAGAAGTGCAGAAAATCAAGGGGAGAGGAAGTTTCAAAAAGCAGGTGTGCATTTTGTATTAAAAAAAAATCACTGCTTTTTTTTGAAAGGGTGCAGTAATTAATACTGTCAAATATCTCCTCTCTCTCTCTCCCTCCCCCCTCTCCCTCTCTCTTTTATCATCTATTTATCTATCATCTATCTTTGATCTGTTTATCCAATTTATTCATGTTTATCTTTCATCTCTCTGTTGATCTATCAGCTATCTGTTCATCTGTTTACCTATGATCCATCTGTCTATCTGTCTGTCTATCTATCTATCTATCTATCTATCTGTCATCTATCATCTGCCATCTTTCTAATCAGTACACCCTGCAAGGGCTGCCTGTCAGCACAAAACATTGTGTTAGAATCCACAGGCGATGTCCTAAGCAGCTTAACACTTTCTTCTGGAAAAAACTGAAATGAACTATAAAATATTTAAACAACAGTTTAACCCCAAAGCCACAAAGGAAAAACTGACAAAATTTGACTACGAAAAAATTAAAATCTTGAGTAAACAGGGGAAGGGGAAGAAGGTTCGGGACAAGCTGTAAATGTAGTTGCAATGCGTACGACAGACAAAAGACCAATTTCCTTAATTTATGTTGAGAGAATCATTGAGAAAAAGACCTCAAATGAACAGATGTGAACAGGAAGTTCTTAGAAACGAAAGCCAGAGGAAAATATCTTCATCCCAACTCATAATTAAAGAAATGTAATTCAAAACAACAATGAGACTTCATTAGTCACATCTCAGATTGGCAAATATTAAAATGCTCATTATTACCCAGTGCTGCCAAAGATGTGGCGAGCCAGGCACCCTCTCATTGCTGGTAAACCTTTTCAGAAGACATTTAAAACACATATACTGTTTAAGCCAGCAATTCCACCACCAAGCAGGAGCTCCACGGGGGAAGGGTGCAGCCCAAGTTACCGAGATATACCCGATGAGGCTCCCGGTAATGCTGCTGGCAATAGCAGATTGCAGACAACCTAAACCTGCATCCACAACAGAGTCAGGGACTGTGCGGCATGCGTCTTGTGGAATGTTTTGCAGCCTTTAGGAAGGACGAGAGACCCACAAAACCAGCTCAGCAGAGAACAATGTTCAGCATGATGCCAGTGATGTTAGTAAAATGCGTATGCATTTTAGTATACCAGCGAGTATACGGTATGTGGATTGCACTCAATTGCTTAGGGGGAAGGCATGTGGGAGACTCATAGCCCTTTCTGGCTTGAGTCTATCTGAATGGTTGCTCCAGCAAGTGAGGAGCAGGTCTGCGGGCAGAAATGTGCGTCTGGCTTTGCCTTTTGAGTTTAGAGTTCACCCGCGAGAAGGACTGAGTGGGCTCACTACAGAAGGGAAGGCTGGAATTGTGTGTTTTATATTCTCAAGTGCTGTTTGAACTTTTTATCCTGAGAATGTATTACTTTTTGTAGGAAGTTTTTAAGTAGAATTTTGTATTAATCCAGTAATTAAGTTGGAGGTCCATATGTGAGAAGCATCATTGAATCATCTGGCCAGCAAGGGCCTGGACAGGGGTCTCTCTGGCTGCCCCCAGCCCGGTGCCAAGCTGCTTCTGTGTTTCGTGAGGCCCTTTTGTCACTGCGTCTCAGGCAAGGGCACTCATGAGGATCACCTATGAGGTGACTGAGCGGTTCCCTGCCAGTCAACAGCCCTGCATTTGTGTCCAAAGATACAGCACGGGAGGAGTTTGTTCTGAGCGATTTCTGTCTTCTTGTGATCCCAGTACGTCAGGGGATTGTGATACCCAAACACAGAATGAACCACTGACATGGACAACTGTATGTATGTGGGTGGCCTCGAGAGAGCAGTGCAGCCCGATGGGGGGAAGGAACCCCAAACTGGGGCCAGGAGACCCACGTTCCAGTCCAGCCTGGGCAACCTGCCATGTCCTGGGCCAATCCATGGCCACCCCAGACCTCCACCCTCTCTGCAATGAGGGCGCCAACTCATGCCATGACCTTTAATAACCCCCCAGGGTAGACAGTCTTGTTTCTCCACATTTTGCCCAGACCCCAGCTCAACTCCTCCTTGGCTGCGTATTCTTCCATTTCTCCCCTGTATCCACGGTGCATCTGCATGGCTGGGCCTGCACAAGGCTGGAGCTGATGGCACTGTGGGCTGGAGAGTGTGGGCCCTGGAGTCAGACATCCCTGGGCTTGTGCCCTGTTCCCGGTTCTCACCAGCTCTGTGGCCTAGAAGCAGAGAATCACTCTTTCTGAGTCTTAGTTTCTCCTTCCTTCAAGTGTCTTCTAAGTAGTAGTACAAATTAGAAATGTTTCACCTCTGGGACCGGGCACAGAGTAGGTGCTCAATAAAAAGGGGAATTCTTAGTCTTGCATCAGAGAGTATGCCAGAAGAGCATAGCACGGCTCATTCTCCTTAAGTCTTCTCAAAGGCTGGTCCTCTGGGGACTTAGTCACCATCATTCGACTGTCTGTGTCTGAAATTGTCTGCAGATATCTCTGTCTTCCTCACCGGTCTGCGAACTTGTTGGGGCCCTGGGTCCTGCCTCTTCACCTGCATCCCCAGGACCTGCCCAGTGACTGGCACTGAGAAGCTGCTGCCACGCAGTCCCCTGCCCTGGTGAGCCGGTGACGGCAGCTTTGGAGCGTGGTCTGCCTTTGGCCGCGCTGTCATTGACCCTCCTGCCTCAGCCCCACCGAGCGAACCCCGCCCGGTCCGGATGACAGGAAAGAGGCTCTGGGCGCACTGTGTAAGGAGCGACTCCTTGGTCCTTCGTCCCATAGGGGCTGGGCCAGCTGCCCGGGTACTGTAGATGCACGTCCCTTCCGCTAGGCAGTGAAGGGCGCCGCGCAGAGCCGGAGCACCTGTGGGTGCAGCTCCCCGGGGGAGGAGGCTCATTTTTAATTAATCGCAGCCTCTCTGATCAGTGACCTCGGGGCCACAGTCAGCCTCAGGGAATCGCTTTAGCTGCCTCTGAGCGCTTTCCGTGCACGGTGGGGGCTGGGCGGCCTCCTCCGCAGGCCAGGCAGCCGCACCGGGTCCCTCTGTCGGCGCAGCTGGACCGCTCCTGCGCGGGGGTCGGACCCCAGCTGACCTCTCCCGACCCGCCGGCAGTCAGCCTGGATCCCGCCCTGCGCTCCGGCCCGCGCCCTGGCCCTGGCCGCTCGGTGTACTTGGGGCTTAATAAACGGGAGTTTCCCTCCACCCTGAGGACGCAGGCCCGGCACATCCTTCTGAACACCGTCCGTCCAGGGCCAGCAGTGGACTGGTTACTGCAGGGGACGGAAGGAGGGGTCAAGGAGGGAGTTTGGAGGAGGCCCGGCTTGGGCGCGGATGAAAGGGGTGTGTTTCTGGCGGGTAGGGAGGGCTGAGTCGGGGCGCCAGGAAGCCCCCCTCGCCCCCCGAGATCCCCGGCACAATCGCACCCTTCAGCCTCTCGGGTCCGGACGCCGCCTGCAAACCGCGAGGAGACCGAGACCGGCGCCGGGAGGGCTGAGCGCGGCCTGCAGCGCCCCCGTGTGCCCGGAGCGGGAAGCGACGCCACGTCGGGTCTGCGGCGAAGAGCCGAGCTACTGCCCAGAGCAGTGCGCAGGTCCGGTCCGCAGGCAGCCCGCTCACATTTGTCGGGGCGGGAGGCTGAAGCTGCGCTCGCAGGACCGTTTCTCTGTCGCCAGCCCTGCCGCGGCCGGTCATCGTCCAGGGTTTACCAGGTTCTCACTCGGCCATCCGCTGCAGGGATCGAGCGCCTGCTGTGCGCCAGAGCAGTGTACCTCGGCCCCATCCCAGAGACGCAGAAGGGCAGCGAGCAGCTCCCTGCAGCTCACTGAGCACAGCAGACAGAAAACCCGGGACAGTCCTCTGTCGCGTGCATTTCGCTAAACATGCGAATTTCAGTTTCCCCTAGTATTTATTGAGACAACACCACCGAGTAGTTTTGTGCATTGTTTATCAAGGTTCCAAAATAACAGGGAGCTGGGCACGGGGGAGACAAGGGCAAACATTTCCATATGGGCCAGGCCGGGCGCGGTCACGAACCCGGCTGCCCACCGTGTTGCGGGGCTGGCCCAGCCCATGACTCACCGTGCGGGGTCCCGTTCCCTGGTGCTTTCCCAGCGGACCCTGCCCTGCAGGGTGAAGAGGGGGCTGGGTTTCGGCGGCCTTCAGAAAGGCGCTGCACAGTAACGGACGTGTAGTTTCGCGGGAAGATGCCAGTGCGAGATGGAGAGGCCGGGAACGGGGTGTGAGAGGTAGAAAGGAAAACAGGAATGTGGCAGGGAGGAGCCCTGCGGGCAGGACGTTAGGCTGCCTGCAGCCCTTGCTGTATCAGGGACCTCAGATTCGCCATCCTTGGAAAATGAGACTTGGCTAAGGGGGTCCCGCTGGGCAGGAAGGAAAGGAACAGATGAGATACAGCAAAGGCCCCGCTTCAGGAGGGCGGGTGGACCTCTCTCTCTGCTATCGCGCACCCCTTGTTCGAATCCCACCCCTGCCTCTCCCCAGGGTGCGACCAGGAGCACACAGCTCTTCCGCACACCAGACGCCGAGGATCCACTTGCGGATGGTTGTGTGAACTCTGTGGGGCAGTGTGAGCCTGGTCTCGGGGACGGCCGCCTACAGCTCCTGAGGCTTCCAATAAAAGCAGTGGCATAACTGAGTTGTGGTGGCATAGGCCTGAAATCCCGGCACCCCAAGAAGGTGAGGCAGGAAGATGGCAAGTTTGAGTCCAGACTGGGCAACTTAACGACTTAGCAAGACTCTCCCAAAATAAAAAATAAAACAGGCTGGGGCTGTAGATGTAGCTGTAGCCCGGTGCACAGGTCCTGCATCCAATCGCCAGCGCTACAAGAGAAGAGACAGAAAGAGGCAGGCAGATAGACGAGACAGAAAGATCCCGGTGCGCCTGGTCCGCCCTCAGATTTGGGTCCTTCCCCTTCAGTGAGCCCAGCACCTACCCCTGCCCTGGTGCTCGGGGTGGCCGTTGGTTTGGGCCCTCTGAGGACAGAAACAATCATATATGGCTTCCTTTGTCCCTCATCTGCCCATTACCAGGCGCACCGGCAGCTGTATCTTTGGGCGCACCTTTGCCTCCTTCCTGCTGGAATGGAAGAGCCATTCCTGCTTCCACTGGTTGCTGAGACTCTTTGCCCTCTACTCCTCATAAGATCTCGGCGCCTGAAATTATGCCCTTTTTCCTAAATTATTAATGTCTTCCTCTCTCTCAGGTCCTTCCCACTAACATCAAGCAGTACTTAGTCTGCTCGTTCTAAAATACCAAGCCCTCCAAGCACTCCACCTGCCTCCCTCCAGCTATAGCCCATCGCTCCTCCCAGCCCACCAGCGCAGGTAGTCTTAGGACTCTGCACCCCTCTGTTCCGCAGGGCTGCACACCGGGGACACACAGCAGGGCCGGGGCCAGGACTAGGGGACTGAGCTCAGGAGGCGCAGCTTCTGCTCTCTTTAATGATACAGATTATGCTTTGATTGTTCAGTTTAATTAACAGTTTTTTCTGCTTATAAATATATACTCAAAGACACCCTGCCAATCATGAAGTGTATTTAAAATGAAAGAAAAATTCAGTCATAATCCTACCGCTGAAGACAAGCATTTTGACTTTCTTCTATTCCTTCTAGTATTTTCCCCTAGACGTGTACATTTTTAAAGTAGTTCATTTAAATATGTGCATATATAAACATACATGTGTACGTACACATGGTGCTCAACAATGATATGCAGCAGGACAGACAGACACACTTCCTGCCCTTGAGCAGCTCTGCCGAGCCTCATTAGGGCCGTGCGCTGGCCAGACCCAGGCGGGGCTCAGGGGAAGTGGGGTGGGGGATGAGGGACAGCAGCAGCCAGTGAGCTAGAGAGTAAATCACTACTATGTGGAAAGTGCAATTTAAAGGCTGAGACTTCAGCGGGTCCAGGTGACCAAAGACTTCTTACACCATGGCTGGGAGTGAGGACGGCCTTGTAATGGCGGTGAGTGGTTCCGGGAATGTTTTAAACCAGGCAAGCGACAAGACCTAAGGTCTCTCTGGCTGTTTGGGGTGAACAGGTGGGGGGGGAGACAGAGCACTTAGGAAGCACCGGAGACATTGATCATGTGACTTGGGCCGTGGTGGAGGTGGGGTAGGTGGGGCAGGCGTGGGGTGGGGAGCGAGTGGGGCTGGGAGTAAGCAGACAGACCCAAGAAGCATCAGGGTGTCTCATGCATCTTTTGTGCTTGACTGAATCTGGGGTGGGGGAGTGAGGGAGGAGGAGGAACATGTTTTTATTCCATTGTAATCTTTCTGCTCTGTAACTCCCCCCCCCTTCTGTATAGCATGAATACTTCCCTTGGTCCTAGCATGGTTTATGACTGCTGTTGAGCCTGTAATTACATTTTATGTCCTATCATGTAGTTACCGAACCTCCGCTGTCGGTTGTTGGCTATTTTCAGCTGGTTTCTCTAGGAGAAGCGAATCTCGGCTCGTAAGGAGGAAAGCACTCATGGCGAAATTACGTTTGCAAACCTCTCCGGTCACCCATGAAGTACAGTACTTGTCTTTTTTACACACCATGTAAACTAATGTGTATGCATAACTATACGCTATACAACATATAATGAAGAAGATTCATGCAAAGTACAACTTAGACCTCTGTTTAAACTGTCTTTTCCTTGGCACTTTCCTAGACATAGAGAGTTGAATTTACACACAGAAAGGCACATTTGTGTGTCTCCACACGGTTCTCCACAATGCGCCAGAGATCTTCGATGTGGGCTCCTGGACCCGGTTCTGTACACTTCCCGGCACGCCCTGCAGCCAGGGGCTTTGCTGCCTCCCCCCTGGAGGTGGAGGGAACTCTCCTGGCCTGGGACTCCGGGCTTGACCATGTGACTTGCTTTGGCCAGCGAAAGGGGACACAAGTGACAGTGCTCAGTTCTGAGCCCGACCTGAGGGGAATCTGTGTGTCCTGCTTGCCCTCTCCGTTCATCACCAGGAAATGACCTCTAGGAGCAGGACAGCGCCAGCTGAAGCTGCCACATCAGTCCATCCCCAGTTGACCTACAGATGCATGAGGGGGCATAAATAACTGTCACCTACCAAGTCCTGGTCTGACTTCTTATGCAGCAATGGCTGACCACTACAGTGGGCATTTCTGCTGAAGCTCTTTTTGTGTTTCAAAAAGTTCAGGTTACATCTTGCCCAATTACCTCTTCCTCCACCAGAAAATCTATCGAGCTTTCTATTCACAGTGGATAATGGTGTTTGTTACCTTCTCTGTATCCAGCATCGAGGAGGTTTTTTAAAAAAAATTGTCAATTTGACATGCAAGTAAGTATTCACTCTTTTTTGTATTTCTTTTACTATAAATGAGGACAGACATTTTAACACATATACTGTGTGTATTTTACTAACCCACCTTCTCTTTTTTTGTGAATTGATGGTTTATATTCTGGGGACTTAGCCTTTTCCCCCTCCGGTTACCTTTCCCACGAAAGGGAGCTGACAAATATTTGGCTAGATCCCTGGAATTCTAATCATCTGTTACCAGCTCTGCCCCTTACGAGTGGGGTGTCCTTGGTCAAGTTAATTTTATCAGTTGATTATCACTGTGTAAGCAGTCGCCTCCAAGCTTATGGCCTTAAATGAGAACGAGTGATGTCTTAAGCGCTTACAGGCTGGGTGGGCTGAGTTCTGATATCGGCTGGTCTTGACTGATTCTTATGCTACTTGGTTAGCTGTGGGCTGGCCGATGGATGATGGCTTTAGTGGTGGCGTCTGAGCCTCGTTCCACCCTGAGGGCCAAGACCTGAAACTACTTCACAGCATTCAGTCACTTCTGTGCACTTGGTCACCTGGGCGGAGAGCTCCCAGCCTGTTACAGCGATGTTAAGGCAGCAGAGAAATAGAATGTTTTAAAATTTATTACATACCTAGTAAAACTTGGGCTCCATGATATTGCTGTGAAAATTAAATTTATGAAAGGCAGAGGGTTAGATTTGCCTCTGGTGAAAGCCATCCCTTCAATCTGGAAGGCTGTATATGGGGACAGTTAATTCCCATAAATGTAGGATGAGGTCCCCTCTCGGTTGAGGAAGTTTCCACAGCAATCCTAATACAGAGAAGCCAAGTGCTGTGCTTCGTGTTCATTCACACCTTCGTTTGCATACTCAGTCATTCACTTATTCTGGGAGCCCATCTGAAAATATTTCTTAAGAGCTTATTGTGTGTGACATTTCATAAGAGAAATGCCACAGTCAACAGGCTGGGTGTATCAGGAAAGGTGATGTTTCTGTTTGCTGGAAGATCCCCTGAGAGGGATTGGCTGGAGTTCTTCCTGGTAAGTTTGGCCTGCTGCCTAGGGGGATGCAGAGTCTAGAAGGCTGAGTGGAGAGTGAACAGGAGGGTGGACAATTGGTGGCGCATGGAGGCGGGAGACTAGTTAGATGTTCCAAGCATCCAGCCCATTTGTGCTGCCCCGGGCCATCAGGGCAACAGAGATGGAGAGAACTGGATGGACTGGAGAGATACTGGAGAGGCAGAATTGGTGGGACTGGGTGCCTGGTGGGACGAAAGCCGGGAGAAGGGCAGGCATGATGTCTGACACTCAGTTTCTGTCTTGAGCACTGGATGGAGCCATGTGCAGGGATAGGGAAGAAAAGGGATGGTCAGTAGGGCAAGCTCGGCGGAAGCCTTGTAGAGACGGTTGGCTGTGAGTGGGAAACCTACACGAGGACTCAGGAGAGAGGCCTGCAGTCCAGAGATAGGCGGGAGGGCCAGCAACTCAAGCATGGAGTCCAAAGCCAGGGAAAGGAACTGCAGGGTGTGGCCAGACCATGGGCATATCTGGGGTCTGGTGGCCATTGCAGGGCGGAGAGTTCCTTTTCTGCAGTGATTTTGACTATTCTGTGTGTGTAAACTGCTGTTTATTCCTGTGGAATGAAGGGTGTGTGTGTGTGTGTATATTGGGGGGAGGGAGAAGAGAAGGGAGGAAAGAAAGGAAAGAAAGACATGCAATGAGATCATGTCTCTTAACCCCCTTAGCACAGAGCTCAATATGAAATTGAGATTCCATAAAGCCAGTCGTGGGGCTGCATCCCTGTAATCTCAGAAGTCTAGGAGGCTGAGGCTGGAGGATCTCAAATTCAAGCCACATCTATTCAACTTAGCAAAATTTAAAAAATGGGCTGGCTTTGTAATGCAGTGTGAGGGCCCTGGCCCAATTCCCAGTGCCACACAAACACACAAGGAGTAACTAAGGAGAAACTACAGAAACATTTAGCCCAGGCTTGGTGGCGCGCACCACAGACCATGGCCCTCTCGTTCAACAGCAAGATGCCATTCGGAATGAGTGCTAGAGGGTGCAGTAGCGGGGGATTCAGGAGTGCTGGTGTACTTGTCCCTGGCAAGTCAGCATCCATAGAGATGGAGGAAGGGGTTTGTTTCTCCAGCAGGAACCAGTCCTGGGCCCCGTCCATCATTCTCGGAGGAGGAGATCTGGGCCCGAAACTACAGGGAAGACCCTCCCTCTCCTGCTGCCTCCTCCCTTCCTTCCTCTGTCTGGTCCACAGGCTCTGCCTGTTTGCTTTGCTCAGCCCTCCCTTCCTCAAAGAGTCAGGATCAATTAAGCCACACTTGGCTTTTGAAAAGATAATGAAAAACCTTTAAAAGTCTTTTCTGTTTCTAACTCTGTTTTCCTGACTGTGTCTTCCCCAAGAGGCTGAGGAAGTCAGCTCTGAGAGTTGGATGGTAAAGCCGACGTGGTTTCGGGCAGGGGCTGCCCTTTCCTTCCCTTGGGCGAAAGCTTCTTGGAACAGACAGCAGTTTAAGGAGAGTGGGTGCTGATAAAATGCGTGAGCTGCATATTTGTAAACAGGCGATGAATCCAGGAATCCTCAGCATGGGTTAAAATGTCTTCCTTCCTCTCTGATCTATCATGTCCCCATCCAGGTGCCAGAAAAAGAGCATGATTACACAAGGTTCAGCCAAGCTAAGATAGCTGGCTTTCCCGTTTCCTCCAGCCCCCATCTCTGGAGGGCCGAAGCCCTCCCACTCCCTGCAATCTGACGCTAGTGCTGGGGTCCTGTAGATTCAACCTCCGAAGGAGCATTAGAGTTCTGGGTGGCTGGACGTCTACAGCCCTGAGGTGACCCACTGGGGGACACTCTTATCTTGTGCCTGGGTTGTGGAGCAATGGCCAGAAATACTGGTCATTCCATCCCTGGGCTCTGCCATTGCAGTTGACCTGGGGCAATTTTCCTCAGTCCAAGGCTGAACTTCCTCACAGTTCAAAGAAAAAGAGATGAGGGGAAGGTGGTGTATCACCGGATCCCTCTGAGAGAGAACACGGACATAGCGAAGAGGAGCTACGCCACTCAGGCTGAACTTCTCACCTATGTGGTTTAATTCCATCATTTATTCAATACATTCCTGTGCCACTCCTAGGGTGGGTAAAGCAGACGGAAGTCCTAGCAATTATGGCACTTACACCCTACTGAGAGCTAACCTCCAGGCCAAAAGGCACAACTCAGTATATCCTACAAGCTGCTGCCACCTGCGAGCTGACATCTTCATTTGCTGCCCATTTGCTGGGAGGAGCTCACTCTGAGAGATGACGAGTGACTCAAGAGAAGGTCAAAGCTAACCTGACCTCGGTTGACCGTCACTTTTCCCCATCACGCTGTCTGCCCCTGCTGTCCCCGTCCCTGACTTCACAGATGTGCAAGAATCAGTGGACGGGTGTGCCGCTGCCTGGGCCCGTGGATAAAGGGCGGGGGTCGCCAGCTCAGTGATCTTTAGCCACAGCCCATGATGTTGCCAGTAGCATTTTGATTTTTATTAATGGTCCTCTCCAGAGACTGCTCAGTCGATTCCAGGGAACCCTCAGAGTCCTTTTTTTTCCCACTTGTGTATGAGCCCAAAGCCACCCGGGGGTCGGAGTGGCGACATCAGGGCTTCAGGGTCAGCTGCACTCCACACCTGCATCCTCGCTGTGGCCACAGTTGTGAGTCCCCCAGGAGCTCTTGTTGCAACTCCAGAGGCTAGTCTCTGACCCGTGACAGGCAACATCATCCAGCCAGATCTTCCCAGTGCCTTGAGGCGGAAGAAGCAAGGAGGGAGAAGAGAGTTGGAGTAGTGGTCAAAGCAAAGCAGTCGAGCGGGTCCTGGAAGCATCCATCTGGGGCAGACTGGCAATGCTAAGGAGCCTTCTGTGTTGGGTATGGACTCTGGTGCCACCCTTTGATAAAAGCTATCTTGATGCTTAGTGTACACACTATTTGAACTCTCCACGTAGAGGGGCTCCAGCCTCCTGTCTCTTCCCTGCTAATTCACTACTGTATCCTTTTCTCAAATGCCTTTAAAGGCATTCGCTTCTTTGCCAAACTCCCTTCCTTCTGATATAATTGAAATGTTAGGTTTTTTGGTTAGTTATTTACACTACAATGTGGCTTTATATTGGCTTAAATATATGAAGAAAATGTGTATTTAAAGTTTCATAGTCCAACTGTATCCAGATTAAAAAGCAAATTTGCATTTTGAGGTGGGGTGAGGGTAGGGGTATTGGGGGTGAGGGGCAGGGGAGAAATGGCCTAGCACCCCTGGCGGGAGTCAGCTCTTATGTCCGAGGGAAGGGTTCAGGGGGGCGTTAAGTTCTTTGCTGAAGGTTTGATCTTTAGTTGGGGAAAAAAGATACGCACTGAGCTGATCCCTCGCTCCCCAGCCCATCTTGCTCAGGCTGGTCTAAAGTCCTGCTCTGACGTGTCTGACCTTTTCTCTCATCCCCGCCCACCTTTGGCTGTACTGAGGGTGGAACGCAGGGCCTTGCACATGCTAGACAAGACTCGGTCACCGAGCTACAACACTGGCCCCCCATATACTCCTTAACGATGATCACGGCCGAGACTGTGGTCAGCCCAGACTTCTGGCCGCCAGGCAGCTGCAGTGAGTTGCCTGCTCTACATCCCCCGACCTCTGCAGAGAGAGAACACCCAGGGGAAAGGCCGGTGGAGTTCCGACTGCAGGACTGGACAGACACTGACCAGGCTGGGGCAGCCACAGCCCCACAGAGCTTCACTGTCACTGCTGGGGACAAGATGACATCTCTCTGCTGGGACCGCCTGGCTAGAAGGAGGTGAAGCCCAGAGCCCTGAGCTGAGAATTTGTTAGTTCCTTGAACTGATACTTTGAACCCAGGCCACAGTGAGTCGCTGGCAATCACAGGCGTCAATGCGTGAGTCTGACACCTTCGGGGAGGAGGTCCTGGGGGATGCCACACTTACCACCTCCATAACTGCCAAGGGCCCTGCCCCTGCTGTAACCCAGCATGCGGCAGAAGACAGTAGCATCAGCGTTGTCCCAGCCATCGTCGCAAATTGTCCCCCAGACACCTTCATGGTAAACTTCAGCCCGGCCTCTGCCACCACTGCCGATAATCCTGACGAGTGAGGTCAAAGAGCCTGGGCGAAAAAAGATGAGTAGGGAAGGCGAGGACCACCAGAGCGTGTGTCAGCGCTGGCTCTCTCCGTTCACCTTTGGAGGATCTGTGGTTATGGAGAATGAGGCCCCCCCGCCTGGCAGAGCCTGGAGGAAGGAACCTGCTTTATGGCACCGACATAACCCAGCATCTCACCTGCACCTCTTGGGCCAGCGGAACGAGGCCACAGGAATGGGCGCCTCTGTGGCTAGTCTTGCCAGCCCTCCAGACCATGTTTTGTCACAGGTTGTAGAGAGAAAAAAAGAGTCAAGAAAAGGGAAAGAAAGAAAGAGTGGAGGGAGAGATGAAGGGAGGAAGAAATGGAGAGAGAGTAAAGGAGGGAGGCAGGGAGAAGAAAGCAAAGAGGAGAGGAAGAAGAAAGGGAAAGAGAAAGGGAGAGAAGGGTGGGGAGGTGTGTTCCTACCATGGACAAGCTTTTTCAAGAGAGGGGTCTATTAGCTTTCCCCAAAATGAAGAATATCTTTGAGAACCAAGCTCTCCCCATCCAACACATATGTAATTTTCCAATCCCAAATTGATACTGAAGCACAAATTAAAAAGAATAGAAATGTCAATTACCTTTTTCACCTCTTTCTCCTTTTTCTCCCTTTTCTCCTTTCTGCCCAGAAGATCCTATTGTGAGGAGAAAATCCACACAATTTAAAGTACCCCCTTGCCAGGGTCTCCCCATCTTCCTTTGCTAGCAGCAGGCAGGAAGACAAGGACAGGAGGATGGAGGCATGGTGAGGTCCATTGTTCTTTCCCATCTTTGCCTATGACCCGGCATCAGAACGACCGCATGTGCTGTGGGCACCAACGGCTGAGCAAGAAGAAATGGGTCCAAGCTCAGCAGGAAGGACGGAAGTTAGGTTAGTGAGGGATGTTTGATGAGAGACATGGAGTGGGACAGAGGCGTCTCCTTCATGGAAAGACGTAGTTGGTCATGGCTGCTGAGCAGGGACAAGAATGGACAAGGGACATATGTGTACACACCAGCAGGCTTCTTGGAGAGCTGGATGGACCTGGCTCACCCCTGTGCGCTCAGTGCCCAGGGCAATCCCCAGCACGGGGCTTGACAACAGAATGGACAGGCCTGCACCTGCCTGGGTTGTGCAGATCCCCTCCGAAGCAGAGACTTACCTTTCGCTCCGGGGTCTCCCTTTGGACCAACTGCTCCAGGGGCTCCTCTGGGACCTGCCAACCCGAGGCTTCCCTTTTCTCCCTTTGCTCCTGCAGGTCCTGAAAGGAGAGAGAGGCCATCCCCAGAGACATCCTTCTCTGCCTTCCCAAGAGGGTGCCAAAAGCCCACTTCTTAAAGAATGGAACGGTGGTCCCTGACTCCCGTCTTCATCCTTGTGGGCTGTGTGAATACTCAGTCAGGACCTTGTGGCCAGCGGGGGCCGTTCTGCCTCCTGACTCCCACACCGACGCTGCTGAGAGCGCACAAATGGTGAACAGAGTTCCAGCAACCACTGGTCCTCGGTAGATTAGGTAATTGTGTGGAAATTCAAGCCATTCTAGGAGAATTTGCTGAAACATTTTTAGGCCTCTGTGTCTCCTTCAGTGAATTAAATAATAATAGAATATGTAGTTCAAGAGGAAGAACAATTACTCCAGAAGTTTGTCTGAGAAGTTTTGCTTCGGTACGTGCTATGGTTTGGATATGGTAGAGCGCATCCCCAAAGGCGTTCTTGTCTTCGGTGTGATGATAGTAAGAGGACATGGGATTTTGGGGAGAAGGGTTGGCAGGAAGTCCTTAGGCCAACTAGGGGGGCACATCCTTTAGAAGGGATCATGGAGCCCCAACTTCTTAGGCTTCCTGTCTGGCAATGAGATCTCTTCCTCCTCCATGTGAGTCCACCGCGATGACACCATTTGTCGTGAGGCCTCCTTCAAGGCTGAGCAGAGGCCAGCACCACGCCCTGAAACCTCTAGGACTGTGAATTCAATAAACGTATTTCTTTTTATCATTGTCTGCCTCGGTATTAAAATGAAAAACAATCTAATACAGCACTCATCAGGAGCACACTGTTGAGAAGACTAGAAATGGCGAGTAGTAGGTGCTAAACTCAGTAACCAACTATGACGAGGGCTTTAGAGGCAAGGATGATAACAAGAATGACAACCTAGTGAGAAGCAGCAGAAGGAGGTGAGGAGGGGCTTGAGCAGCCAAGAGGAAGAGAAGAGCAGGCCAAAACTGAGACAGGGAAACCCGGAACCCTGAATGGGAGATGGAGGTCATCCAGTTCCACGGTGCCTACACAGCCTGAAGCCACCACCTACACCGTCAGCTCTCCTGACATTTTTATCCTTCGCCACTCTCAGCCCTTGCCCCATGCCCTACAACCCTTGGGACATCAAGTTCCCATTGCTCCCCTGATTTTCAGGGAGGAGAAGAAGCTTAGATGACAGAGCCCTAGAGTCAGCCTGAGCTTTGGGGAGAAGGTCACAGCTGTGTGTTCAAAGTCAACTAGACTCGACTTCCAACCGCACAAACCTGTCCAGTCATCATTCTGAGAAATTAAAATGAAGCCAGCCCTTTACCTGGGACTCCTGATTCTCCTTTTGTTCCCTTCTGTCCTTGAATTCCTAAGATCAAAACAAAGAAAAGGAGAGAAGATAATAAAACTTAGATATTAGACACTTTTAATCTTAGACAACCTCTACCTTCTGTCTGATTAATGCAGACAGAAAGATACATTGGTTCCCCACAATTGTTTAAAACCTTTCTCGCAGATCATGAAAGGAGACGGGCTGCAGATAAATGGCGATGGGTGCATTGGAGTGAAATAGCAGCCTGCTGGACGGAAGCCTGGGCCAGACAGACCCCAACCCCACTGACCGGTCTTCCCTGTCCACCAGTGTCACCTGTCACCACGGGCCCTCCCTGCCTTGGTGTCTACACCCAACCCCATTTCTCACTGTTAAATTTTATCAAAAGAAACTTACTGAAGAAAATTGAGAAATGTTTCAGAAATAAAGTATCATGATTTCCAAAAGACTTTCATGTGGACTTTGTGCCCACCAGGAGCTTTGGAAGAGCCACACCCATAACAGAGGCCCCCTAATATTTACTGGTGTATTCTCTGTGGTCCCAATATGGCTAAATACTCATGTGGTGAAAAAGTCTCAGGCTCAGAAAATGGAAAAATTACTATGATCATTGGTGATGATTCTATTTGTAGCAATAGTGAGAGGTCCTCCCTCTTTTTATGCCTCCCTCCTTTTCTTCTTTACCTCCTTCTTGGCACCCATTCATCTCTTCATTCAGTTAACCGACATGGAAGACTCCCTGCTCCTGCACCCTTTCAGGCCACTGCAGAATCCTAATTTGTGTACTTAGCAACATCATGGTCTCTCAGTTTTATGGATCAATATTGTTACCATTTTAGAACAATAGGACTCCCCAAGACAAAAACCTGGAAAATGTAAGCTCATTATTGACTCTTAAGTAGTAGCTATTAGAGGGTAGCAAGTGGCGCCTTGCCGAGCTTCCCTTCCCCGCTGGGACACAGCCTAGCCCTGACCACAGAGCCACCCTTCCGGTGACCACCAGAAACCACAGGGTGCTCTGTTACCCTCGCAGCAGTGGCCTGGGCAAGTTCCTCCCTCCTGGCCCCCTCATCTGGGTCATTGCCTGCATTTTCTGAGCACCTACGGTGTTCTGGTCAGAGGAGGGCTGGGTGAAGGGCCTGACAGGCCTCTCGAGAGCCCCAGATGACACCCCAGTGCCTGGTGCTGCCTGGGAGGAGCATCGGAAAGCCATGAGAAGCCAGAAGTGCTGGAGGGCAACTACTCCAGCCCTGGGGATAGGGACAGAGCTGACACTAGGAAGGAGCCGTTGAGGCCAGCCCGTCACCCCAGCTCAGCCCACGCATTGGGACACACCCCAGTCCCACAGATTGAAATGCCCCGTCCTTAGGCCTACCTAAAGAACTCAGATTTAGCCTGTGAACTCTCCAAAGATGCCGGATGTCGACAACCGTGGGGCGTCCCCGGCCTCACTCCATCACTGACACACTTTCTCCACAGCATTACAGCAAGGTGGTTTCAGACTCGCCACTGAGTCTGCCTCTGCCTTGTCCTGCCCTTGGGACTTTGGTCCAGATGTCCCTGTTGGGGGCTCAGTCTTCCTGTCTGAGTCTGCTCACTGCCTCATGAGGCAGTCATGAGACTAAATGAAGTGGCAGGTGTCAGCGCTGAGCCCTGTGTCAATCCAGTGCTGAAGAAAAACGGGGCCGAGAGGACACTGCAGGTCACTTGCACGTGTGTCTCCCCTCGAGGTGAGGAGTGCCCCGGGTACAGGGGTGGAGCCACGCGAGCACCAGGCAGTGTTTGCTGTTGACCCGAAGGGACTTAGCAGTGGCTGCCCCGCAGAGGTAGCAGATGTCTCTGCTTTCCCTACCTGCAAATATCAAGACCAGGGGAAAGGACCATGTCCAGAAATAAGCATCTTGTGGTCATTCGATGGGAAAACAGTCCACATATAGATCCTGGACACTCCGTTCCAGTGCTAGAGGGCGCCATGTTACAGCAATCTCTACCTCAAGAACCCGTCCCGAGAAGCAAGATTCAGGGGTCCCAGGGTACTGTAACCTCCTGTTATTGACCCCATCCAAAGACATATACGTCTCCAGCTGTCCTCTAAAGCTCTGTTTTATGGGTTTTATCTAGATGTGCCCTTAAAGCCTCATGCATTCATAGGCTCATAGATGGAGCTCTTCAGAGGTGGCTGGATCCAAGGTGTGTGAATATAGATTCGTGTGTGTGGTAATTAAATTAGTTCACTGATTGGTTTAGTATGGTTCTGGGGGTGAATAGTATGAAGGCTCACCCTGGGTGCGGGTGGCACCAACCAATAGCCTGGATGTAATATAAGGGGACAGATAGACAGGCCTGCTGCTCGCTGCCTACTGTATGCTCTGCCATGGACTGTTTCTCCTCTGTGATGCCCCTCTGCATGCCACCCTGCCTTGGAGCCAGTCAAATATGGACTGAAACCTCTACAAACTGTGAGCCAAAATATACCTTTCCTCTTTTAACTTGTGGGTGCCAGGTATTTTGTCCTAGCAATGAGAATGTAACTAAGATACTCTGTAAGACCAACTCCCTCTACAAGATGGGAACAGAAGGAAAGTCCCAGCTCATGAAGCCCATGGCCCCATGCTTGACCACGGTCCCCACACTCTCTTCCCACCCTTCCCTCCAGAGTGCAGCACGTGCCGTGGCTGCGCCTGCCAGGGGATTTACATACACTGCCTTCCTTCCGTTTTTCAGCCACCCCACAAGGCAATGTTATTTTCCTCCTTTATAGAGGAAGAAGTTGACACTCAGATACTAAGTGATTTATTGAGGTCAGACAAGAGTGAATGGGGAAGTCAGCTGCTACCCAGGCTCATTCTCTACCTGTGCCCCACGGCTGCCTTTGTTCTACCACATGCCAAGCTCCTCCTTTCCTAGAGCCCCGATCAGCCTGTCCATTTGGTTCCAAGGACACCTCCAGGCTCTCTTGAGCCATGAAGTCAAAGCACAGTGTGCATCGTAATGTGCACCTGGATGAAACTTGTTTTAAAAAACAACTCAGTAGGTCCACCTAGAGTTGTTGACTCACTGGGACAGGGGTGGGGATCCAAGAATCTCTTTCTAATAAGTGATGCTGCTGCTGCTGGTCCAGGGACCACGTGCAGGGCCTTGTGCAAATCTCTCTGATTTTTCAGGGACCAGCTCACAGCCCGCCTCCTCCAAGCAGCCACTCTGTCCTCGCAGGATCTCCCACCTCACCACCCTGAGCCATGTTCACCTGGAAGGGGTTGGCCCTTCAGGAAATGCCTTTGAGATGTGTTTAAGGGCTGTCAATTTTGTCTTCAGAACTCCCCCTTCGAAAGGAGGAAATTAGAATCAAGTTTTGTGTGAGTTCTCTGTAAGCCTCACTGGACTCTAAGGGGACTGTGGTTGAGTGGCTGCTCGCTGAGGGTCAAGGGACAGTAATCATCACTCTCCCTCAAGATAGCAGCCTGACTGAATCAGCTAATGCTCATAGGAGGGCGAAGTGGCTGGAAAACAGGATCTAGAAAACTGCATGTCCTAAAACTACACCAGGGAGAAACGTGTGCCGGGCTGTCCTTGACCTTAAGCAAACTGGTTTTCACAAACTTACCAAGCCGAGAGGGCTCAAATGTTTATTTACAAGATATTTTTAGAGAAATGATTTCCTCACTTAAGAAAATAGTTGGATAGCTCACATCTTCCCTTTGTGTAGTGCTCGGTGGGTGCTCTGATTAAAATCATAGGTTGTTCCTCCTCTGAGGGGAAATGGCCACAGTGTTGCCGAACTGGTAGGAATCTGGATGTCCTTCTACACTCCTCACACACCACCCAGGAGGAAACTGAGGCCCACTGTGGTCAAGTTCTGGCCCACAGTCAGTCATTTGGCCAGCTGCAACTCCAAGTTGAAGATTAGGTTTCTTGATTTTTAGTTAAAGATAAAGATTTCCCATGCGCTGGGAAACTTCCCTAAATACCATCCCAATTTACAGGCTAAGTACAACCTAGTAAATTTAAGAATAATGTAATAACTAAAAAAATCAAACTGTGTATCTTGTGTCAAGGAGTAATGTCACTGATGGGGAACCTAAAATTAAGATGTGTGTATACTTCTGCTCTAAGAAACTTGGAGGAAAATTAGGGAGAGTTTTACAAGTGACCATAAAGTAGGGGCTGAGGATTTAGCTCAGTGGTTAGAGTGCTTGCCCCGCAAGCACAAGGCCCTGAGTTCGATCCCCGGCACCACCAAAAAAAAAAAAAAACAAAAAAAAACAAGTGACCATAAAGTAATTTGGTAAGACTTAATTTTTGAACTACCTGAGTACTTGGATATGAGGAGTGGAATTAACTAAGAAACGATATTCGTGTTATAGGACCTAACTGCTATTATAGACTACTTTGTTGCTCATCTTCAAAAGTCTCAAAATGCAGGTGAGAACAAGGATTTTGAGTTAATTGCACTTAGACTTTGCCTCAAGAGGGCAAAAAGTGCATAAGAAATTCTGATTGTTTTGGATATAAAAGCCACTGAGGTAAAGGGTTTCTGATCAAGTTGGTGTTTTGGAGTTTAAATGTTTTGCTGCTTCTAATATTACTTTATGCAGTGGAAATGGCCAAAAGATAAGTGCCACAATTCCAAGCTGAAGTTGAGTGCTTCCTTATTTCCAAACTTTACTTTTCAATGTAGCTAAGAGACGTAGAGCAAAAGTCAGGTTACTCTTTTGCAATCTTTCGAAAGAAAACAGGCAAGAAAAACTGAGACCAGGGGGTTGGATAAAAGTCTGTTTCTAACAGGTGAATGAAATTCACAGTGGAGAAAGTTCTGCGGGTATGTCTTATATAATAAAATGTGGAACTCATCCTCCCAGGAAAAAAAAAATGGAATCTCCCTTTTCTTTTCAAATCAACGATAGCTTCTTCCTTCAAGAGGTACAAACATATTCCACCTGAACTGGCCGGAGTGTATCTAGTGAGAGTCAACAGAGGTAGGAAGGTTTGGTGACTGAGCCAGGATTTACCTGTCTATCATGGAGATTTGGGACATGGACAGGAAAACTCTGATTTCTCTTGGGTTCTACTCTGTATTGTTCTATACAACAAATCAGAACAACACTGCATCATTCTGTACAATAAAATAGAACAACATTTATTTGAACATGTCATTTTATATAAGATCTGGAAACATACAAGTTTAGAGTCAGATTTAGGAATCGACTCTCAGACCCTGTGTGCTACCCATGAGTTCCTGAGCAAAGGATTTGCCTTTTCTGAGCCTTTGTTTCACTGACTGCAAAGTAGGGTGGGTAAAACGGAAGTGTGTGGGTAGATGAACTAAGACTACGGGAAGAAAGTCCTGAACACAGTGCTTGGCCCAGAGAAAAAGTTAGTAATAAATGGATCTCTTGCTATTTATAATTAATGCTCATTAAAGAAATCTAGCTGTCCCCTAGGTCAAACCAATGAACTATAATTTCTGTTTTCATCCAAAGCGAGTAGATATGTTCTTGAGAGATTAATAGTTTTATTTACAAAATGGGTAATACATTAGCTTGACAATCTGGCTGATATATCATAGACAGTCACCATAGCAGCTTTAGTTTGGGGAATACCAACATCCTGACACTAACAAGTGTTTACTATCTTCCATGATGCAGAGATCTGACTCCCACACACCCCTGCCCTGCCTTCCCTTACTTTAGAACTCATCAAATCTAATCTTTCCAGAAATTCAGGGCCCATGACTCCAGCACCACATACTGACCAGATTATAGCCCTGTGGAACTCCCCTGGTGGGAATTCCACCAGCTGCCTGATAAGGCAAGCATCTGGACTCTGGTGGGAACACCTTCCTCATTTTACATGAATGCTAATTACCATGCATCCTAAATTAAAATGTAATTCATCATGTTTACTCAGGCACTGAAGATTCTATGGAGTAAACCGTAGAATTTGACTGATTGGTTCTCATCACTAGGGCTGCTTACTGTGTAATCCCATAAAAGTGCCAGCAAATACAGAGGACTCAATGACCAGCATGGTCTGGTGTCTATGCTAAAACTGGTGTGGGATCTTGGATGAACAACTAAGAACAATTTCGGGGCCTAAGAGCTTCTTGTCTTCTCTTAAGAGTGAGAAAAGCTACTGCTGTTTCTGTATGATCCTTTCTGGACTGGGATGGAGGGAGAGGTGTCACCCAAGAGAGCGGCTATAGAGGAAGACCCCAAGACAGTTTAGTGGATAAGCCCTCCAGCTTTTGAGTCAGCATGGCCTAGATTCCAACCTTGGCTGCATATCTTCTTGCTCTTTGACCTTGGACAACTTAGTGCCATATACCCCTAACCCAGGTGCTTAGCCCTGGATGGTTACAAAAATGCTCAATAGCAGGAGCCGCTCTTCTTCCAGCAGCCCTCCCAGGGTGCTGAGTGAGGGGCAACATGCTCTACCCTCAGGCAGCAGAAGGCTCAGATTTGGGGTTGGGGAGTGGGCACAGGGCCTCTGTAAGTAAAATCAAGTTTTATACCCAATGGTCCTGCTCAGTGAAGTAACAGGAATCTGGGGAGGCAGGGTGCAATTACTATTTATAACTGAGGAAGGAGAGCAGTCACTTCCAGGAAGCCACACAGAAAACCTGGGGGTTTGAAGCTTCAGACCCAAGTCAGATGGACCCTGGATAGGGGACCAGAGAAAACGGAGGCTCAAGATTGGAAGGGACATCTGATTTTCACACTCAGAGAGAGCCTCTCTTACGGAGGCCTGCGAGATCCCTCTACACGGGATTAGGTAGTGGGGCCCCTGCCCACACCAATGCACAATCCAAGAAAAGAAAATGGGTTTGGGCCAGATAGAGTAGAGGACAGAGGGAGTGTAGCAGTTGCCCTTGTCCTGGCTTCTGACAATATTCAGGAAAACTCCAAAGCTCACAGCCCAGAATTCGAGTAACACCAGGAGGTAGTGATGAATGAATAATCAATCAACCAATCAGTTTACTACGTGATCCACCTGAAGTGCGAAGGGCCAGCCCTGGTGTGGATCTGTCACGTGGCCTGGGCATGAGGGAGTCTTCTTGGACAAAGCATGACCTTCAGCTCCAGCAGCAGAAGGGATGAAGCCCCATCCACACACATCCTTGGCAGACGCAAGCCCTTTCTCACCACCCTGCATCCCACACACCACAGCACTCCTGCCTGCCCCTGGCGCTCCAAATGGCATGTAGCAATTCTCCCCATCTGCACCCATCTGGACCTGCAGTCTGTCTCTCGCGCCTCTCCATGTTGTCTGGGGCATGGTGAGGGGCCAGCACCCAACACAGAGGCCCAGACTGGTTAGACGTATGACCACAGTGTAGGCGCCTGAGCTTGGAAACTGGGCAACATGAGCAGAGTGGTTTACAAAGCAGAGCACCTTAGTAGGACAGCATATAGCCCAGATTAAATTGGCTAATTGCTTATAACCTAGACTACATTGACATGACAGTATATAGACCAAGTGTGGCGTGATGGCTCTAAACTAGTCTTTGTAAGTTCCATTAGTGTAGGCCAGTGTTTTCTTTGCCTGCCCCTTAGGAGAATGTGCAAGAAGGGGTTTCTCTACCCTCCTGCTGAACCCAGAATGCTGACTGCCACACCCGAAGGTCAGAAGTAGAGTGAAAACTCTGCACACAGCTGGTGGCAGCCCAGGGCAAGGCGTCCTCTCTCTTCCATGATGCTGGGGGTTTGGTGATGGCATTGAAGTTCCTCCAGGAACCCAGAGCAGGGATAGAACAGGCCAGAACCCTCGGGTTCAAAGGGTCAGAGTTAACTGCCTTCTTTCACTGGGAGCCTTGGGGACCAGAACACAAGAAACCTCCACCTCCTTTTGTGGCTGCTAGGAGGCTTCTGTCTCCCTCTCCGTTACGACACCCAGCACCCTACATACACACCTACTCACACCTGTTACCTGTGTCGCCCTTGCTTCCTTTCATGCCCGCAGGTCCTGGACTCCCAGGAATCCCTGGTGCTCCTAGAAGACAGACAGCACAGAAGCCATCAGAGCTGGACAGAGCCCAAAAGTCCCTCCCCAGGCCCGCTGTAGGATGCAGGGTCTCACCTGTTAACCCAGCCAAGCCAGGGCTGCCACGTTCACCCTTGGCCCCCGAAGGTCCCACTGTCCCCGGAGGGCCTGCAACACCTGGCGCTCCAGGTTGCCCTGAAAGGTAAATGGTGATTTTGAGGCTGGAGGAGGTTGGCAGAGGGCCTGGCTACCTCACCCCCAAGCCTCTTTTCTCAGCAGTGAGACATGTGCTTCTCAAAACCTTCTAGTCTCTCGGCAGCTGTAACCTGTCTCTTTAGAAGCCATGATTTAGCCTATTAGTGGGAGGATAATTAGTATCAGCAACTAGTCTCCCATTTGCCGCTGCAGAGTTTGGGGCTGCTGATGCATTAGGACCTCTGGGTGTGAATGTCCAGAGTGAGAAGGTCTATTAAGAGGTGGTCAATTAAGTCTGCCCTTCGCTGGCTGCTCTGTTTCTTGTAGGAAAATCCAGGCTTTTAAGAAGCCCCAATACTTCATTTTGGCTAATACTATGATGAAATAAAAGATGGTGGAGTCAGGTCCCCAACTTGACTCTGCCCGGGGATATTGATGGCTAGAATGAAGCCCAGTGCCCCACATTTCCTACCTCGATCTCCTTTGGCCCCAGGAAATCCAGCCACACCTAAAATGAAGAAGTATTCTTAGGAATCTTTTCTCCTTTGATTCAGCCTCCTAGAGAAAAAGGGAAATGGTAGCAGGTCCGTGGCTCTGGCCTCATGGCCTCTTACCTGGTGGGCCTGGCTTCCCCGAGTCGCCCTTGCTCCCCTGAGGTCCAGGGGGCCCCATGGCGCCTGCATCTCCCTTCATGCCCAGGTCCCCTTTGCTCCCTGAAAAAATGAGTAGTGCGAGTCAGTAATGGGAGGAGGACAAACCTGGTCAGGGACTCCCACGCCGATGCTTCTTAGCCCCCCACATTCTAAACCCAAAAACTCTTTAAGCTCCTACTTGCTGCCTGGAAGTGGAATGGTGATTGCATCTCTCAAGGAGCCCCAGAGACAGGACAGAAACTCATGAGAAATTAATGAGGTGACCTGGCACACACGATGGCTGTCAGGTGACCCTGCAGCTGGGCTCTAAGGACCTGGCGAGAACCCCAGTCCTCTCAGGAAGGACCAGAGTTCAGGCTCGACCAGCACTTTCCAGCTCTTTTTAGTGTGTGTACTCTGGGAATTATTTTTAAAACTCCCCATACTGAAATCTGAATATTCTAGAAAGCAGATCCCCAATGCCGAGACTAGCAATTCGGGGGCACTGATGATGGAGAGACACATTTGTAGCAGATCCTGTTCCTGCCAGCAGTCCAGATATGGGCTTCCCTGGTACCTAGGATTTCAAATTTTCCACTTGTCATCAGCATTCAGGGCTTGTCCAGCCCGTCCTCTCCTGAGTCCTCCATCGCTCTCTCCTCCTTTCTTGCCAGTGCCTGGTGCATATCAATTGAGGGTGGCTCCTCACAGCGCCCAGGCTCTTTCTTGCTGTGCTAAAGCGCAGTTTAGTGAGGAGTGGGCTGCAGGACCCTCACGGGCCACACCATGCAGGGCTCGCTTAGCACTAGTCCACTGGGCAGCCAATATTCCCATGTTGGCCGGTGTGAATGTCTCCAACTCCACACCCCTGGGGGCAAAGTGGGGTGCAGGTCTGAAGACAACTATCAAGCTCCAAAGCAACCTTTTAGGGTCTTGAGTGGGCAAGTTGGGGTGGAGTTTTGTTAAAAGATATTCTTGGCTCTATCCTGTTATTTTGGTAAGATGGCACGGGTGACTCAGGCACAAAGCCAAACTTCTTCCAGAGAATTAAGAACGGGTACACAAGGCTCCAAAGAGGACAGAGGCAGGCTTTCTGCACCTGAGCTTGGAGTGAAGTTAGCGCTAAGCTTAGGAGCTGGGCTTGAAGAATGATCATTCCCTTCTGGGAGACAAAGCAATTGGAAAGAACTTGGTTCCATGGGTGCAAAACACAGCAAGAGAGGAGGAATAAGTTCTGGAATCCATCCGGAAGGGCAATTCACTATAATGCCTCTCGTAAATCAAAATAGCTAGAAGAAAGGATTTTGAGTATTCTCATCCCAAAGAAATGGTAAATGTTTGAGATGCCGGAGAACCTAAATATCCTGAACAGATCGTTACGTAATGTATGATGCACTGGTGTTTTGCACCGCACCCCATAAACACACACAATCATCTGTCCATTAAAATCAATTAATTAAAACAGGAACTTGGCTACAGTTGAGATCTCTTACAACAGCCAAGGTGCAAACAGCAAAGCAGGCAGTTGTGGGTCTCTTGGGGTGTCCATCTGGGAGAGGGTGCAAGGCCTATTGATCTGGGCCAGGACCATCAAGTTGTAGCAAATTTTTATCCAGTTGCATAAAATGTTTTCTGTATGGTCCGAGCCTGCATTTGCTGTAAATTCCATGACCCCATTAAAGGGACAACTTTGGGAAGTAGGGCAGCGTCACACCAGCAAGAAGTCCAGACCCTGGCTACAACTCAGGAAGCCTAGCTGCTTCTGACTCTAGAATGTTCCAGTCCAGGCTGGGAGGAGGAGTGGGAAAAACAGGCTGTCGCCTGGGACCTCATCATGGTGCCCATCTCACCGGGTTTACACAGTCCAGGAGCCTGCAGTGGCCTGGGCAGGCAGTAAGGAAGCAAGATATGATCGTCGAGAGGGGATTTCGGGAGGGGACAGCCGACTTGGTACCCTGCTTTCTGAGAATAGAAATGGCTGTGTTTCCCTCTGCCGGCCACCACTAGTACAGCTTCTAGGCTGAAGCTGGATGTGGACCCCACTGGAAACGCATCTGTTGCTCCTGCTGTAGTGCTGCTGAGGTGCCTTGAGAAAGCCCAGGTCTCCTTTATCAAAGAGAGCTGTGCAGTGCAGTGCCAGTGTGGGGGATCCTCAGGAGTCACTGCCCACCCCGTGCCCTGCTGCAGGAGCCAGTCAATGGGTGCTTGCAGCCCATTCATCGTAAGTCAGCCCCAAGTTCTGAGTTGCTCTGGCTCCCTTGCCCCTGCACAGCTGGTCCTCCTGCAGCTTGAATTCACTGGTCCTCATTCTTCGGCTGGTACCACCTGGAGCAAGTCTGTTTTCTCCTACACACGTGCTTTCCAAATATTTAAGAATGGCTGGCATGTCCCTGGATGGTTTCTTACAACGTAAAAAATTCCTATCTGCCAGGGACAATATTGCACATCTTATACGTCTTCTATACTCTATTGTAGTTACCCTCGCTCAAGGTCAGAGTGATTCTCTTCCTTTGGTAAGTGAGTAACAAGGTTCAGAGACATTCAGTCACTTGCCTGGGGACCCAGCTAGTGAGATCTGTCAGAGCCAAGGTCTGTCTCCTCTCGGAGTTGACATCCTCCCTTTCTACCGTGTTGGGTAACTATTACTACTACTAATAAGTGTTACCATTTATGCAGTGTCTACTGTGTGGCCAACAGTCTGAAAACGCCATCTCTAACCCTTATAACTGTTCTGCAGGGCATGTATAATTTAATATTGTGATTTTAATTAAATTACCATTCTTGTCTGAAAGGAGGAACTTGAAGTTTGGGAGGGTTGAGGAATGCGCCCAGTCACACGGGCGAGCGTGTGCAGGATGGAAACTGAGCCTGTGCAGCTGCCCTCATGGCACCCAGAGCCACCTTGATGAGGCAGCAAGAGGCAGATGAGGAGCACAGAGGTGCTTGGCCAGGTTCTGACCCCTGGGCGGTGTTTCTGGCTGCGGTGCCAGACCTGCGAGGTTGGACTCATCCGAGGATGCTTCCTACGCATGGCCGGTAACCTGGTCACCACACCTCAGTGGGGGACTCAGTGGCCTCTCCTGGAGGCAAACCCTTTGCCCTCACTGACAGCCTGCCCTTCTCCCAAGGCCTCCCCCCAGCCCCCTAACCTCCCTTTCTGACCTCCTAGCACGGCCCATGCCCTTCACCGGTCACAGGAACAGCACTGTCCTCCCTCTCGCATCGCATCCCTGTCACACTCAGCACCCAGGAGCGTGAAGCCCTCAGTGTGCGCTGAGCAAACACAATGGCACAGAATTTGGAGCCCTGCTCCCTCTGACCTCCCTGTGAGCACCGCCATCCCAACACGCCCTTACCTGGGTGGCCCAGGTCCCCTTTTCCTCCCTTGGCACCAGTTTCCCCTTTGGGGCCAATGGGACCCCCATCGCCTTTGCTGCCCTTCTCCCCCTGGGCTCCTGGTGTGCCTGTGAAGAGAAGAGCCAGTGAGAGTTCCCACTGTCCCCGGGACAGGGTTCTGGGAAGAGCAGGTAGTGCCTGGAGGGCGGGGACAGGTCCCCAGTGGGCAGGTGGGGGCTCACGTCTTGGGTGGTCCCGCTGAGCATGCTAGGACTCCAGAGAAGAGAACTATGTCTATCCCGGGGGCTGGGTTGGGGCTGTGCGGCAAGTACACCGTGCACAGCTGCACCAGGCCTCGGGCCATGAAGCCCAGACCCCAGGAGGGAAGCTCAAGTTACCAGCGGCTCCTCGCTCGCCCGGCATGCCCTTGGGTCCTTGGAGGCCTGTGGAGAAGGAAGAAGGAGCTCAGTTGTTATGGTCTGGGCTCTTCAGTTGGCTGACACTCTGGAGCCCCCGAGGTGGACACAGGGCCCTGAGCAAGACCCAGCCACGATTGCATAAACAGTTAGGGCAGAGCCCCCAGTGGGTCCGGGCAGAGTTCTCTCTTTTCCCAAAGACAGGACAGCGCCTGGGTATATATCCCACACAGCAATAGAAGAAAAGCTTCAGAATAAAATGAGTCGATTGGAATCGTAGCTCTGCCACCTGGCAGGCTGGATGACTTTGGAATGTCCCTTATGTATCCCACACCTTGATTTTCTTGCCTGTAAAATGGGGCTGGTCCCAACTGGGTTCTCAGCAGGTCCATAGTTAGTGCCCCAATGCCCGGGACAAAAATGGATCTGAGAGGTGGTGGTTCCCTCCCACACAGCGCAGGGACCGTAGGCTCCCCTGGGCCCTGTGGAGGGGTTTCTCTAGCCCTTCCCCAGGGAGCCAGCAGCACCCCAGGGTGGAAGCAGATGGGCTCTAGACTCACACTGCCCATGGCACTTCTGGAGCTGCTTCTTGAGTCTGTTTTAAGTATGTGGGTTTCTTGGGGGACAGGGATTGAAAGAAATGTCCAGGCAGGGACATTTCTGACGAGGAGACAGACTCTGGGCCCCATTCCTTCTTGAAGCACATCACTGGGTTCTCAGGCTCTGGCTCTTCCTTCCAAGCCAGCCTCCCTGGGTGCCATCGGGGGGCTTCAGGAACCCAACCCTGGTCCCTTTCTCTCCAGGAGGGGCGAGGGAGGAAGAGCCGCTCCCCTCAGAGTGAGCCTCCCCTGCTCCCAGCTCCCACAGGCTGAGAATGAGAGGATTTGTGCACAGGTTGTGTGAGTGTATATGTGTGAGTGCATGTCTATGTGCGAGTATGTATGTGTATGACTATGATTGTGCATGTGTGTGTGTGAGAATTTGAGTATGTACATAAATGCACACAAATATACACATGTGTATGAGTGTACATGAGCATGTGGGTGTGCAAGTGTGTGTGGTGTGTGTGTGAGACTGATTATATGTGTAGAGGTGTTTGTAGATGGTTGCAAATGAGTGTGTATGAATGTGCGTGAACACATGGCTGTGTGTGAGAGATGTGAGCATATTGTGTGCGCCTCTCACTGCACCGTAAATTTTCCTTCCTATTGCTTAAAACCTCTGGGGAAAACCCCTGCTAGACACTTAGAACCATAGGTTTTGAGGATCCCGTCTATTAAATTTCTTCCAAAAGTTAGTTCCTTGAAGATTTCACTGCTAACAAGTCACCTTTCCCTGGCGGTTCTCCTTCTGCCTTGGCAGCCAGCAGCGGAGGCTTAGTGCCTGCTGGTTTGTCTACTCCCTGGCCTACAAATCCCAGGCTCGGTGCCCCGCTGGAGAAGGTCTTATGTCTCCGCGTCTTCACGGCGCAGCAGCCTCAGCCCTGGGAACTGGCAGCTCCAGGGTGGAAGTGGAGAGCAGAGTGGGCTGGAGCAGTCACCGGCTCTGGTTTGGGTCTGTCCTTCAGGAAGGGACACCTGAGTCCCCGCACTCTGGCTGGGCCATTGATAAGATGGCCTGTATAAACCACAACCTAAAAAGTGGAGCCTAATACTTCCTAGCAACAATTGTGGGCTTTAAATCATCATCTGGAACCTCCAGCGACCTGAGGCTTAGGTGACAGCCGACAGCAGAGGCATATGTGCAGAGCAGCTTGACTTCCCCAGAGCAGCGCTGGCCGGCTTGAACTCCCCAGCCTGGTCCTCTGGGAGCCGCCCAGCCCTCCGGCCCGCCCAGGCTAGGCGCCATCTGTGGGTACCAGCAAGGGGCTGCCACCCTGCCCTGCCCTCCTGCCACCTCTCAACCCGTCCCAAGCCTCAGGGCAGCCGCCAGCCTCGCAGAGAGCCCAGGGAGCTTGGACTGCAGCGGGGCCATGTCCACAGCTGGCCGCACACTGAGGACACCAACTGTGAGTTCCTTCCCACTCACCTGGCTCTCCCTTCGTGCCTGGTGGGCCTTGGGGTCCCCGGAGACCTGGAAGGGAAAGGGAGCTCAGCACACACCCTGGACAGAGCAGGGCAAAGATTGCAGAGCCCGGAGGTAGAGGCTGTACCTGGGTTTCCATCCCGTCCCGTGGCCCCTTTGGCTCCTTTCTCAGCTGGTGGCCCCGGCAGGCCAGGGCTGCCAGGCATACCTGGGGCCCCTTTTGGACCTGGAAGACATGAAGAGGAGGAGCAGAGACACAAATGAGGCAGCCAGACGGGGCGAGGTGGAGTGACAATGCTATTCACTGAATAATTCACTCAATAAACTCTCACCAAGCATCATGGGCAACTCTGCAGAAGGAAAAGCAGAAGACAAAAAGCCTTTCTACAAGTCACTCATGGCCACCAGTGGGGATGTGGCTCAAGGGTGGAGTGTTTGCTTAGCTTGTGTGAGACTCTGGATTTAATCCTTAGCACCATGAAAAGAAGAACAGGAGGAGAAGGTGGGGTGGGGGAGTTCATGGCCTAGAAAGCAAAAACAAAAAAATAGTTGCATAAATGTCTTCTTAGGGGGACTGAGTAAACAGACCTGGGTTCAACGATTAGCTTAGGCCTTATGCAGGTTACTTCATCTTTCCGAGCCTCAGCTTCCAGGCCAGTAAAATGGGGTCACTGTGCTTGTTATGCAGGGCTGCCCTGAGGTGACCACGTGGAGACTTCTCGTGCACAGCTCATAAGGTGAGCTCTGGGTGAACGGGACCAGTTATTTGTGCAAGTCCCGCAGTTCTCTACCATTTCCAAGGACTGCTGTCCAGACAGGGCTCATATGGTCTCACGACCACCCAGAGGGCCGTGCAGGGCTGCTCGCTCCCAAATCAGCAGGGAGGGAGCAGTGTCCTGAGAGCCTTGAGACTTGCCGGAAGCCACCTGTCGGGAGAGGGGCTGGCAGGTCCCAAGCCTCCTGCGGTAAAGCCTGCACCCTCAGGAGAGCTCTCTGGTTCAGAGCAGAAGGCAAAGACATCGCAGCATGCCATCACTTCCAGAAGACGGAAGTACAACTAGGGACCAGAACCCTCGCTGAGCATGGCGTGTCTCGGGGGCGAGGATCCACCGAGGATCTGGTGGTTGCCTCCTGCCGAGAGTCCGCACTTGGCCCAGCCTCGGCTTCCTCATCTGGACGTGGGAGTCGCAACACCTGCCTGGCCCTGCAGAGCTGAGCCTCCTCCTAGCGGATCAAGGTTGGAAACTTCTGGGCCTGGGACTTCTGGGGAAGAGTAACCACTTCCAGACAGGCTGGGCCCTGACGCCACTAGGGGCTTCCCAGGGTGAGCCCCTCGGATCCCGCCCTCATCAGCGTGGCCCTCTCGGGCAGTGCAGGCCATCCCTGCTCCACCATGGTGGCTTGGCCCTTAACTCGGAGTCCAACTTAGCTCCTACAAATCTGCCTGCATCAGCCTGAGCAACTCCATGTATCTCTGAGCCTCATTTTCCTCATCCTTGCAATGGGACTAATACCAATAGCCACTTGGAGTTAGTGTGAAGTCAGCAAGTATGGAGGAAAAGTGCCTTGTGCTTTTCTAGGAGTTCCCACCCACCCCACACTACTCTGGGCCTGCCTAGTCCCTGCCCTCACCCTGGGTCCTCCTCTGCTTCCTCACTGTAGGGCTCCAGACATATAAGCCTTCTTTTTCTGTGTCCCTGACTCACCAAGCTCCCTGCCCCACCTCAGGGCCTTTGCACAGGGGGCTCTCTGGGATGCATTTCCTGGCAAGTCTCTACTCACTTCTCTAGCCTTGGGGGGGGCCTCTCTACACTTCCTCACACTACGGTCTTCCTCACTAGTGTGAGGTCCACACCCCTCCCCTTCCCTCCTGTGCATCTCCAGAGGGTCTGATCACAAAATGAGTCTCTGGGGAATGCTGGCCAGGCAAGAGAAGGCAAGCCACAGGACGGGGACAGAGGCCACAACTTCCTGGTGGCTGGAGTCGGGGTGGGGAGTCTGCAGAGGCAGGTGGTGCACCTGCTCCTGCAAATGCTG
>PVJO010009278.1:0-70386 GCA_004026905.1 Hystrix cristata
CTAAGTCACTAAATTGCCCAGGCTGGGCTTCAGCTTGGGATCCTCCTGCCTCAGCCTTCCAGAGTGCTGTGATTACAGGTGTGTACCACCACATCTGGCCTCATTGACTTTTATTTGTCGAAAGCACCATGAGTTGGATGTGATGCCATTATAGAGATGAGGCTATGAAGGGCATTGGAGAATGGAAGATTCGTGAGGGTCTCCAATTCCTAATCATTCTCCTTCCTCTAGCACTGCCTTGTACCACAGAAAGGGTGATTTAGTTCGTGCCCTTGCTGTTCACTTTCGCTTTCTTCAACAAGGATCTCCGGAGCTGTTCAGCAGCTGTCATTTCCAGCCCTAGTGGCGAGGAGAGCTGCTTAAGGCAAAGACAGGAGGAATCATCAAAGACACAGGCTAGTTGGGAAACGCTTTGTTCCCCTTGTGGATAATAAATAAATTTAAACAGATATTAATTTAGGCTTAAAGAGAGAATATTTGGTCATAGAGAACTCCTCAAATACACAGCTTGGTATTACAACCAGAAGTTATGTCTCTCAATAAATGAGTAGTTAATAACCTCTTCTTCCGAACACTGCCCAGGTCTGTCCACAACCACCGTCACCCTCTCAGCCTTCTCAGCTTTGCACCAATTCGGCCGTGGGGTGTCCGTCTCTCCGAGCCCTGGGCTCTTTGGTCTTCTGATGCCTGGTGGAGTGCAGGTGCCTGAGCCCACTCACCTCTCCAGGTCCCACTCCTCCTCCAACCCCATGGGGCTATTGATGGATTTCAGAAGGCCCTCAACCACTAGGGAAGCCAGTGTGGAGATTCCACAAAAAACTAAAACTAGAAATTCCATTCCACCCAGCTGTTTGTCTTCTAGTATCTTCCTAAAAGAGTCAAAGACATTGTGTTACAGTGATCCATGCACACCCGTGTTATAGCAGAACAACTCATAATAGCTAAAGCTTCGAATTGGCCTATGTGTCCAACAGATGATTGTGGTGTTAACACACAGCGGAATACTACTCTGTCATAAAGATGGATAAACTTGAGTCATTTGTAGGAAAATGGATGTTATGAGACCATAACATTAAGTGAAATAAATCAGACATGTAAGGTTCACTATCTCAATAGTTTATCTCACATGAGAAGCCCAAAGTCTAAAAAGAAACAGAGAGACTGATCTTTTGCAAAAGGGAAGGGGACCAAGAGGAGGGAAAGAGGAGGATGGGGAGAGTCAGGGAGATAAAGAGGTAAAATGTGTACTTGCACTAATCCTCTAAGATGAATGTAAACATTATGTACTGCAAACATGTATTAATAAAAAATTTAAAAAGCTGTCCCATGATGCTCTCTGCTCACCCCGGTCTGTACCCCCATGTCTACCACCTGGTTCTGTGGACACTGACCTGGGCCAGGCGCCCGCCCTCTCCTCTCCAGGTGTGGGGCCCGATTGCCACTTCACGGTGGTCCCTCAGCAGCCCCTGTCCGTCCGCAGGCTACCTGTGACCTGGAGAATCTGCAAACTGTGACTTCCTCTGTTGTCTTTGGCTCCGAGGGTTCTACAATGTCACTCTGGCCCTCACTGTGCTTCAGCAGCTCATCCAGAATGTCAGCCCAGTGCTCTGGCAGGCTCTTGTGTCACTTGCCATAGCAGACGCCACACCCTGTCCCCCCTCTGAGTCAGGGGGATCAGTTTCACAGTGGCTTCTACTCCCACAGGGTTTGGGTGATGTTCTTATTTTGTATGTGCTTTTTAGGTATTGTTGTAAGGGCTAGCGTGACACCATCCAGCTTTCTGCATTTTAAGCGGAAATCAGAATCTGCTGTGGTGTTTTTAATTGCTAAATAGCTCTTCCTCTTTGCCGCCCTTTCCTTCCTGAGCACCCCGTGCTTGGGATGTGGCCGCAGGCTCTTCCCTTGTCTGCAGACGTTAGTGGCGGCTTCTCTTGCTTAGGCCCCCTTTCCTGTCTGGTCGCGGCCTCCCGCACACAGCCTTGTTCTGTTTGATTGTTCTGGTCACTGGTTTCTTGTTAGAGCGTTTCTCAGATGTCTCATTTTGCTGGACCATCTACTCATGATGAAGAGCGACAGGCCGGCCGTCACTGCTGCTCCCAGTGCTGGGATGGAGCCGAGGCTGTGGGCTTCCTCTACTTCTGTCCTCTCTGGGGTCCTTTGAGCCTTCTGTGGGGTGGGGTGGGGGTGGTCTGGCTGCTTCCTGGAAGCTGAGTGGTCCACTGAGTTGTATCCCTAGTTCCCCTTCTGCCTGTGTGACTGTTTTCCCAAAGCTGGGAAAATGACTGCTTACTTAAAATGCCTAAACAGACTTAAATTTTTAATTTAACTCCACAGTATGTCTTTGTTCCTACCTTCCTGTGAACTTCTTGGGAATGAGAATGTTAAACTTTCAATCTGAGGCTTCCTTCTGTGGCTCCTTCTAAACCCCAGGACAGACTGGGGGCTCATACGTGCCCTGGGCTGGTGAGACGTAAAAGTTAGGAAGAGAACACTGAGCAAAGCCCACACTCTCATCTTCCACTAAGTTAGCTCCTGGCAGAGCATTATTACACCTGTGAATCTGTGGCTTTTTTCTTTTAATTTTTGGCAGTACTAGGGATTGAACCTAGACCCTTTGCACTGAGCAATAGGAAATGTTCCCAATAGGAAATTTTACATTTTTTATTTTGAGACAGGGTATTCTTTAAATTGTTAAATTGCCCAGGCTGGGCTCCAACATGCAATCCTCTTGCCTCAGCCTCCCCGAGTGCTGGGATTACAGGTGTGAGCCCTGGCGCTTGGGATTTAGATTCTCCTCCAGAGACAGGGACTCCTCTGCACCCACAGTGAGCAAATGCAAATGACCAGAGGGAAAAGACAGCCAGAGCTAGGAGGCCTTGTGAGTGGCCACACCGTGGGGAGGACGGAGATACTGGGTGTCGCAGGAGGTGTGTACATCTTGTTGAGTTCTGTGACAATCGACATCTTTTGAATCCTGCTGAGTGTGTGACCCAGAAACAGTGTTTGTTATATCCTGGTTTAAATACTGGGCACAGTGAGGCTCCTGAGATCAGGACTGACCTAGGGATCGAGGCCTCCTCCTTGAGGTGCAGCAGGGAGCTGGTGCGTGAGCTGTCTTGGCAATACAGGCCTGGTTAGCCCCGACTACCCTGGTGAGTGTCCGAGGAGGTCCTCAGAGTGGAGATGGGAACCTGGACTCACCCCATCCTCCCACACAGCAGGGTGCAAGTTCCCTGACATCCACCACAGAAAAATAATTTTCACGATGCGTTGGTAAGAGGCATAAGGGAATTTAATAGGCAGAGTTTTGTGTGTTGGTTTTTTGAGACAAGGTCTCACTTGTAGTTCAGGCTGGCCTTAAACTCACTATGTAGCCCTGTCTGCCCTTGAACTCATGGCAATGCCCCTGCCTCGGCCTCCCAAGAGCCAGGATTACAGGCTTGCACCACCACCCCTGGCTTTAGGCAGAATTTTAAAAGTACACTCAGAGAAACAGAGTGCAGTCCCTCAAAAGGGAGAGAAATGATTATAGCTTCAAGCAGGGTGTATTTATTTATGGGGGCTTGGCATGGAATTCTGCAGGGATTGTGAATCTGTGGAAAGAGGATGACGTTTACAGATGACGGGGGCAGTCCCTCTGCTTTCTGTGGGGAGGTCGACACCCATTTTTCGGGGTGACAGCCACCCCAGATGACAGAGCACAGCCCTCATCCCCAGGGAAAGACCCATCATAGTGAGAGGGTGGTCCTTTCCCTGGGGATGGGGGAGAAGAGGCCATTTGCAGGTAAAGGAAGGGAATGGTCCAGGCTCATTGTGTCTTTAAGGAATTTAGGGGTTTTTGACTGGGTGGTTTGTGTCCTGAAACTGCAGTTTTTATGAAAAATACAATTCTAAAATTATGATTTTTCTTGCCTCCTTTCTACCTACCTTGTTTTTCTTCTACTGCCTCAGTTTCATGAAAATTTGGGGGATACCTGCAAACTCAGAATGGGCTGTGGAGAGCAGTTCCAGAGGCCGGGCTTCCTGAGTGCACAGTGTAATATAATCGGCCACTCCGTGGCTTCCTGGAGACACCAGGCACATGTGAGCTGTCCTTACCCCTGGTCATGAGCAGGCAACGTGTGTCCTCCACAAGGTCATTTGTACTCAAGGTTTCTTCATCATGAGGTTTGCAGATAAACCTGCTCTCACTCTGCATAAAACATGGAGCCTGCATCACTGATGTCTGAGTGAATAGATCCTGACTGTGAAATATGTAGGATGGAATTGACCAGAACATTGAACCACGGTGGAAGTGACTTAACATTGTTTTGCAGCGTTGAGGTGCTCTGCTCTGGAGGGTTGGAGCTGCACCCTGGGGCTGGACTGGGAGTCAGGAAAGCAGGGTGACCTTGGGCAGCTTCTCCACCTCCAGCCTGCAGGACCCTGGCGACCTCCCAGCCGCTGCAGCTCTAATCTTCTCCGCAAGGTTGGCTTGCATTTAGAAAGTACGGTGCTATTTCTCTGCGTGCGCACAGAGCAGGCTCTTTCGGTTTCCCTCCATTAGAGTCTTCACTTGAGCCTCTTAAAAACTCTTGATACGAGCCTCTTAGTATTCCAACAGGGCTGTCCGTGGTAATGTGTTAGAGGATATAGGTGCCACTCGTGTGCAGAGAGCTTGAAAAATGAGCAGACAGACCCAAGCTCTCCGTGTTCATTGTCAGCAGCGCCGGCAGGATAATAAATCAACCTGTCTCATGTCAAGGGTCAGTTCGTTTGATGTTTAAAGTGTTTGGGCCAATCTAATCAGGCCGGGCACAACCCATTCGTCTGTGAGCCCCCAGTGCCACTCTGACGCCGAGATTGCCCTGAGCTGCAGTTCTCCGACCTGACGACTTGGGACCAGGGAGATGGGAAGCAAAATCTCAGGGACAGGAGCCTCCTGCCTGCCGGGGTTTGTGAGCTGGGAGGAGGGCCCGTGCAATCAAGGACAGTTTCCCACTATTACACAGGGTCAGGAGGCTTGGTTTCATGTGATTCACTTTGCTGATGCTCCCAGAGGACTTCAGAGTAGGGCTGGCTACATGATTTGCAGGGCTCAGCACAAATAAAATTGTGGAGCCACTTGTTAAAAAAAATGGGCAGAGTGCCAGTGAAAGCAGTAAGACATAAAGCTTTTCCCCATCTTCTGTGGTCTTGCTCTTGACTTGCCATATTGCTTCTATTGGATGCTTAATGAAGTTCTAAGAAAAGAAAAATTAAGCAAGGTATGGGCACAAGCCTGTAATCCCAGAGGCAGGAGGGCTGCACATCTGAGCCTAGCCTGGGCAATTTAGTGACTTAGCGAGACCCTGTCTCAAAATAAAAAATGAAAAAGAGCTGGGGATGCAGCTCTGTGCAAAAGCCTTAGGTTTAATCCCTAGTACAAAAAAATTAAAATTTGGAATGATTACAATGAATTTTACCTTTCGTCTTTATACTGTGCAATGCTGATTTTAAACACAAATAGAAGAGAATTTAACTCACATGCAGGATCATGAAACTATACAATCATGTTTCATGGCTTGTCCTGGTGGATGCAGTCAGGTAGTCCGGAAAAGATGTTGCCGTGTCCCCAGAGGTCAGTCCTGTAGGGTAAGAGGCAGGGAGACAACTCCTGGGACCAAGGGGGTATTTTTTTCCAGAATGAAAATACAGTCTCAGAAGCAAAGTGAGTTGACACTGTCTCCCTCTGTCCATCACAGGATGCTGTGGTGCTGGTGGGTGGGGGCAGTCACTGCCCCTGGACTGTGGGGACAGAGCTTGCAAGGCTGGGCTGGGCAGGGCAGAGGTGTCCAGGCCCTCAGGAGCCCCGTGTCCCTCCAGCCCTAGACACCCTTCCCCAGATTCTGTGTTGGAGGCAAAAGGACTCTGGCCTTGCATCTACATCTTGTTGCTGACACAGACCCACTCCCATGGGCTGCTGTGGAAGCGCCTGGCTTCACCCCAAACCTTTGGTAAAACTTTTCTGCCCTGGACTTTGGGGGTGCTGGGAAGCTCAGGCTGGGAGATGGGTGCTGCGATTTGTACCCAGTAGAGTCAAAGGAGGCCAGTCATACAATGGCACTGGATGACGGGGTGAGTTTTGTTATTTTTCTGTGTGACTGTAGCATAGTGTCTTCCTGCACTGCAGCTGTGTGGTTCCAAAGCCTGCGCTCCTCTGGGACCTGTTGGGTTGCAGGGAATCCTTGTGTATGCATCTGGGAGGGGAGTGACACGTCATCCTGCTGGGTCACTGATGTACAGTGACCAGGGAAAGGGAAGGAACATGGGAGGTGGCCCCAGGGCCTGAAAGTCAACTAGTCCCTTACACCCCAGCCCCAGGCAGCAGGGGACACATGTGTGTACAGTCACAGGGAGACCCTAAGGGCCTGCCCTTTAAATTCCCGCATAAATTCCTAAGGAGCCCATTGTTCCTGTACAAGTAGGGGGTTTTGATTGTATTTTATTTTGGTGAGAAAATAAGTCAACACCCAACAGGAAGTGAACATTGACTTCCTGTTTAGAAATTTCCTTCTCTCATTCTTTCCCTCAATGCTCATCAGTTGTTTGGAGGAAAACAAGACAGTCAGATGTGTCCAGGGAGAAGGACTGGTCCTGTGGACCCATCCCCAGTGCTGCAGAAAACAAAAACACATTCGGAACTGTGCAAGCAGGATGAGTATGGGGAGAAAAAGATAGCAAGCTCAGTTGTGTATCCTGAAAAACAACCCCTCAGCACTGATGGAGTGATGGATGAGCAGACACTGAGGGCATTTGCCTCAGTAGGACACTATAGACCTGGACTGTAAACTAAGATGGCAGGAGGGAGAGAAGACCATCGGCTGGGAGATGGACTGTGACTTGGCTCCTAAACCGCACCTTGGCTGCCTTTCTTGGTAGCCCCTTCCTGCATGTGAGCACTCCCTTCACCAGGGAACATCCCTGTGGCTCTCCTCCTGGCTGCCTGCTCCCACACATTGTTATATGGCTTAACTGGAGATGCTATCTGCAGCACTGTGCTTTGCTCAGCAAGCTGCTGTCTCTGTTGTTGTGGGCACTTAATGGAGGATGGATGATTATACACAGCTAAAACTGTCCTTCAGTTGGATCACAAGGCTGCATAGTGCAGGGCTGGGGCAGAGCTAGGCTGGGGCAGGATAGTGGACTGACGAATGCTGCTAAGAAGGAGCTGAGGTTCATGACTGGGGTAGGAAGACCCAAACCTTAAATGTGTAGGATGGAAGTCACTGGATTGGTGCTAACTGTAAAGCTGTTAGCGCAATAAATAAATCTTCATTCAACAAATACTCCAAATACTCATTGATCATCTTGTAGGAGTCAGACATGGGACATGAAACAGTGATTACAACAGGCGTTTTCTTTGTTGAGAACCTATTATGTGCTTTCTCATTTTACAGTTAGGGTTATTAATAGGAAGTTTTGTGCTAATGGTAAATTTTAATTTTTTCCTTTTTCAGAAATAAAAATTTCCATAGCTTCCTCCTCTGGAATCACTGGTCTTCCTTGACTTCCCTGACACATAGTTATGCTTTTATTTTCCAACATGGCCCTGTTGTCGTTTGTTCATGAATGACCTCTGTTCTCAAGAATGCATTTCACTTCTGTCCTTTAAAATGATTAATTGATGATGACCTTTGAATTAAAAAAACATATTTCTTGATTCTAAGATGCATATTTTTCACCTGTGAGTGTTTCTGAAAGTTGAATGCACCTTATAATTGATGGGTGCTTTTAACAGTGTCTCTCTCTCACTCTTTTTTTTTTTGAAAAGCTGTTAATAAATAGATGATGCTCCTTATAATTGATGGCACCCAAGGACCAAGGAAATATGGTAATTTTCTTTTGTGTGATAGACTGGGATCGCCTGCAGCCTGGTATCATCATAAATGTCATCTTCCTACAATTTTGGCAAAGGAGAGTTGAAGCAAGAAACCCCACCCAACCTATGCTACTTCCTCAATTTATTCTTTCATTTGCTTGTTTTAGATCACTTTCTGATTTCTATTCGAGAGTGATTTTCTCCTCAGGGACAAGTTGCAGTGCCAGAGGACAGTATGGAGGTCACCAACCTATTGTTCCCGTGGAAGCGAGTTCACTGTGCCAGCCTGCACTCAATCAGGCTTTGACAAACCCTGTCATACCTTACAAGGGTGTGGGTTCTATCTGAGGTTTTTAGGGTCACAAATTTACTACTCAAGAGAGATGTCAATTCAACTGACAACTTAAAAGCAAACATGTAAAAATATGACAACATTTTGCCCAGAGAGACTGAGAGAGAGAGAGGGGGAGAGAGGGAGAGTATGTGTGCTTGTAGACAAAGGAAAGATAATTGGCCAAATTTATTATTCACCATAGGAAGACAGTGCAGTGTTTTTTAAAGGGGGGAAAGTGATATTTTTAGATTGTCTCCTCCTAAACCAACAGCTCTTTTCTCCTCATTGCGACAAAAGCAGTTAGGAGAGAGCCCAGTGGGGTGGAATTTTCCCATTAATGTTACTGGGGTCTCCACAAGGTGTGACTGACTTGTCCTCTTTGGATTGTGCTGCTTGCAAGCTGGTCCAGGGTGCATCCAGGCCATGCTATGGGCATTTAATTCAGGGACTGAGACTTTTTAAAAATAGACACCCAGGAATCTGGTGCAGAAATAGGCAAACACCAGCAGAAAGAATGATGGGACTGTTTCTTGTTGTTTTGCCCCCTTTTCTCTTGGATTACAGTGCAATGATTTTTTTTTTAACACTCCAAAGCAGGATTTATTGTATTTTAAGGGAAAAAATGGAATGTCAAATCTGGCACAGTGAAAAGATGCCAACTGTCTCTGGGCATCCTTGAAGCCTTGTGCATGGCCATGCGCCTTGTGCGTGGTCATGTGCCTAATGGCTCCCGCCCCACCATTGCCTGGCTGACACACAGGGACCTTGACATGCCCAGCGGGTTTGGGGGAGTCTCTTGCTGCGGATGGCCCAGGATGACAAATCTGACAGTGCTTGCACTCAATCTACTGTTCTTTCATTTCTCCACCAAATTTCTCCTCTGTGAATTATTGCTCTTGTCTTTGCCCCACTCCCAATCCACCATTGATGAAGCTACCGACAGATTAATTGCCTGAACAGCTTTACCTCTGTAATTCTTTGCTAGCAAGTCCTCTATGGCCCCATACTGTCCTTGGGTTAGGCAGAGCCTTCCCAGAAGCCCCTGAAACCTTACTTCCCAGGTTCTCCACCTGATACTCATCTGTCTTCCTACCCCCTTCCCAGCACATATGGTAAGTTTCTGTTTATGGAAAGGAGAATATTTTTATATTGTTTTATGAGTTCTATGCCCTGTCCATTTGGAGCAAAGAATGCTTTACTTTATCTATGTACTGCCCCTTTTGGAATGTTGCTGTTATCAGCTTCTGAAAATCCTAGGACCATGTGTGTCTCTCTTATTTGAATATTCCCAGCTGTTGCCTCTGGCTTGGGATGGAGTAAGAGTAAATAAACTTGGGTTGTTCTGACCAGTTGAACCTCCTATGGAGCTCATTCCTTCTTCTCTTCTGTCCCCTGTCTGTCTGGGTCATGCAATTCCGGGCAGCCCCCATTCGGATGCCTTCTATGTCTGCTTCTTATAACAGTATATCTAAGGGGTGATGCAGGAGATGGTTCTTCAGATTTCTCTGGGTTTCCTTGGTGCCTATATCAGTCAGTATTTTCTAGAGAAATAAGTATAATACAAGATATATGAATACATAAGAATTTACAGATTGGCTTACGGGGACCACCCACAGAATCAGCTGTGGAAGTCGGCAGAGGGATCCAAAGGATCCAGTCGAAGATCTGGAGCTCACTTCCGTGTCCTGTGTGAGTCCATGTCAGGAGGCCAATGGATCTGTGAGGGTAGGCTGAAGAGTCCATATTGGAAGGCTGAGGGTCTGTGTCGGAAGCCGAAGGGTCTGTGCTGGGGGCCAGGAAATGACGTCCAAGGTAAAGGCGAAGACTGGAGCTCCTCCGAAGAAGATGAAGCAGATCCGTCCTTCTTCATTTCCCCTTTATACCATCCGGGTGACCAGCCTCCCCGGGGTGGGTCCCCCTCCCAAGGGTGTGGAATTACGAGCCAGTTTAGCTGAGCTTCTCTTACTCAAATTGACACAATCAGCCATCACAGTGCCTGTCCCAGGACATCTAACATGTGGTGCTTTGAGTTATCTTGGCACCCAAGAGAGTGCCGAGCTCAGGCCATGGACATCATTACCAAACGGGCCTCGTCAAACCCTACAACACTGTAGGCTCATAGAAGGTGCTAGAACTAATCGAAAATATCACCTAGCTGTTTGCCTGAAGCCCTACAGCCCAGGTCTCTGGACTCCTGGTCTTCTCTGGATTCTTATGGAAGGGAGTTCATGTACAGTGGTATTTGGTCGTGACCAGTAAGAGGTAATATCCTTAAGAATGCTGATCGGTATTATCATGATTGCATAACCACAGAGTGAAACAGTAACTCGTTTGTCTAGACATAAAATCTAGGTCCCGGACTATCAAGGAATCATTCCATCTTTCAATTTTCTATCAGGGTAATCTTGATAGATTTATCTTCATTTTAATAGTATAGATGGTAATAAAGTATTTGAAAGTGTGCCTTCTCCTCATGAAAGAGGAAGAACGTTGCCTTTTTAGATAAATCAGGTGGTTGAGGAAGTCTGAATGAGTCTCTGTCGGGAGCTTATTCCCAAGGGTAGAGAAATTACACGCTGCCCACCACCAGCACACATCTGGTTAACGGTGCCTGTTCTGTGCAGAGCTGGTGGATCGAGTCTCACAATGGGATGAGTCAAGGTGGTCCCCAGGCAGGTGGGTGACTTGCTGTGTGATAGTGTCCAAGTGCAGGAGGAGAGAGTATAAAGTTAGATGAAAATAAAAATTAACACTTGCAGGCCAGACTTGGAGCAGGAGAACAAGACAAGCAGAAAAGCAGGGTCTGAAGCCAGAAGGAAACTGTCCAATGTGAAACCTGCTTCAAGGTGACCTCCTTGTGACCCAGGTCAGAGCATAGCACGCCCTTCTAGTTTAACGTCAGAATACACAGTGCCCTGGAGTTCCTGCTTACACAACAGAGCGAACAAAAGTTACTATTTCTGTTTCTTATCAATTTCTTCATGGTGATAAGCGAAAAAAAAACATAAAATAATAATGCTCTTGACTTCACTTTTTCACAGAAACAAAGAAAAGAGAGCACTTGAAGTTATGGATGTGTAAACGTGTGCAGTCAAAGGTTCAGCCCAGGGAGCTGGGGATGATTTATGTTTGAGGTGTTAACCACCAGGGCACCGTGTCACCCATCATCTGCGTGTCTGACTGGGTTGCTTGTCTTACTCTTTGACCTTGCTGTATGTCCCTCTGACAGACCACAGACCTCAGAGGCTGGCATCTCACGCCCAGGGGCTGTGTCTCCTGCCATCATCTGGGGCAACACACCCTAGTGAGCCACGAGTATAGACACCTCTCGACTCTCTCCTGATCCTTCAATGTCTTCATTATATCTGTTTGAATCTCTCACAGTCTTTGTCTAATTGCCTTGGCAAGTCATCAAATAAAATCTGTAAGTACTTATCAATATCAACCCCTTATCGGACCTATGGTTTGCAAAGATTATCTCCCTGTCTGCAGATGCCTTTTTCTTTTCCTGATGGTCACCTTTACTTTTGGTAGATGCCTTTTGATTTAATACTCTCCCACATGTATATTTTTGCTCTTGCTGCCTGAGCTTTTGATATCCAAAAACACTCACCGCCTATCAGACCAATATCAAGGAGCATCCTCTCTTTCTTTTCTTCTGTGAGTGTTAAAGTCTTGTGTCTTATATTTAAGACTTTTATTCATTTTGTATAGTGTAAGATATATGCCCAGTTTCATCCTTTTGCATGAAGATATCTGGTTTTCTCACCATTTGTTGGGAGATGATCTTTGCTCCATTATGTATTCTTGCTGGGCTCATCAAAAAATCACCTATTCTGATTTGAGAGATGAAAATCAAAACAATGCTAAGATTCCATCTCACTCCAGAAAGAACAGCTATTATCAAGAAATCAACCAATAACAAATGCTGGTGGGGCTGTGGGGAAAAAAAGAAACCTCCTCCATTGTTGGTGGGAGTGTAGACTGGTCCAACTACTGTGGAAATCAGTGTGGAGATTCTTCAAAAAACTACAGTTAGAGGTTCCATTTGACCCAGCTATTCCTTTGCTTGGTATCTTCACAGAAGAATTAAAAACACTGTACCACAGCGATATATGCACAACCATGTTTGTAGCAACACAATTTGTAATAGCTAAGTCATGCAGACAACCTGAATGCCCAGCAACTAATGGATGACTAAAGAAGATGTGGTTTTTCTACACAATGGAATACTACTATGCCACAAAAAGGATAAACTAGAGACATTTGGAGGTAAATGGATGCACTTTGAGAACATACTCTTAAGAGAAATAAATCAGACACTCATGAGTACACATCAAATTTTTTGATACTAGAAACCATAAGTAAATAAGGACAAAGAGGTATAATAGATGTTATGTAAAAAAAGAAAAGATAGTATTCAAAAGAGAGGAGAACTAGATGGGAGAAGGGGGAAAAGAAGGAAGGGAAAAAGAAAAGAAAGAAGAAAGAAAAATGGAAAAATTTAAATAAACCTGCTGCAAATAGGGACTGGAAGAGAGGGGAGGGGAAGGGGGGAACCAAGGTATATCATGTACAGGTACAAAATAACCGTGATGAATGTGATCATTATGTGTACAATGTACCAATACATGTTCTTGGTAAAAAAGTTAAAAAAAATCACCTATTATAGGCAAGTTTATTTTAGGACTGTATAGTCTGTTCCATCAGACTTTGTGTCTACTTTGATGTCAGTACCATACTGCTTTGATTTTTACAGATTTGTAATACAAATTAAAATCCAAGGGAAGTCATATAATTCAATAATTTAAAAATCCAAGTAATCTGAATAATAAATGGGCAAAGGACCTGTCTTAGTTACTTTTCTCTTGTTGCTGGGGCAAAATACCTGACACCCAAAGTTGAAGGAGGAAAGGTTTATTTGGCTTACAGTGTGTAGAGGTTTCAGTTCATGGTTGGCTAACTCTAAGGCAGGGTGGCCTGGCAGACAGGCAGAAGGCAGCAAGGGAAGCAAGGGGACCTAAGCAGCTTCTTTCTGCTCCTTATATCTTATCCAGGCTGCCAAGATTAAGGTGGTGCCAAACCAATCAGTGGACTGATTTAGTAATTGCACGCCTTTGATCCCAGCATCCCACACTAGATTCAGCCACCTCTGAAAAAGCCCCATCTATGACCTCATGAGGCTTTGGGGGGACATTTAGGCACAAACCATAACAGGACCTGAATAGACATTTTTTCTAAGGCAGCCTAGAAATGGCCAACAAGTACATATATGAAAATATGTTCAATGTCCCTAATCATCAGGAGAATGCAAATCAAAATCTAAATGGTTAATAGCTGATCAAATGATTATTAACAAAAAGTCAAAGGACAACAGTGTTGGCCAGGATGTAGAGAAAAGGAAATCCTTGCACAGTGTTGGAGGGAATGTAAATTGGTACATCCATTATGGAAAACAGTATGAAGGTACCTCAAAAAAAATAGAGCTACCATATGATCCAGTTATCTCTCTTTTGGGTCTTTCTCGCTAATGAAGTGAAATCAGTGCATTACAGAGATATCTGCCCTCCTGTGTTCATTGTATCATTCACAGTAGTCAAGATACAGTTCCATTAAGAACATTGGATATGGGGTAGAAAATACTATATACATAGAAAAAGAACTTCTGAGAAATGTTCAAACATTACAAGTGTACATTTTATTTTATTTTATTTTTTCTTTATTTTTACCAAGAACATGTATTGGTACATTGTATACATAATGATCATAATCAGCATGGTTATTTTGTACCTGTACATGATGTATCTTGGCTTTACCCCCTCTTCCCCTCCCCACCCTTCCATTCACCCACCCCTCTCTATTTGCAACAAGTTTATTTACACTTTTCCATTTTTTTCCCTTTCATCTTACTTTTCTTTTAACCTTCTTCTTTATCCCCCTTTTCCCTATCTAGTTCAAGTGTACATTTTAAATATATATGTCATTGCCTGAATAATAAAATACCCCTAATTAAGCAAGACATAAATAACTAAAGAACCTCTTTGAAACAACAGCAGCAAAAGAAGATACAGTTCCAACCCAATGTCCATCACTGAATGAATGGATGATAAAGAAATGATGGTATTTCTGCCATTTGAGGCAATACAGATGAAACTGGAAGACATTATGCTAAGTAAAATAAGCCAGACATAGTTAAGAAAAAATACTATATGATCTTATTAATAGGCAGAATTCTAAAAAAAAAAAAAAAAACAAGTTGACTACATAGAAGTAGAAAGTACAGTGGTAATTACTGGAGGCGGGAAGGGAGATGAGACGGGCAGGAGTTGGGTGAAAATTTGCAGGATGAGATTTAAGTCTAAGTGTTGAGATCTAATGTACAATCTGAAGCCCATAGTTACTGACACTGTTACATGATGAGAATTTTCCAAGAGAGATTTCAGGTGCTCCTGGCACAGATGTACACACACACACACGATACCTATGAAAGGTGATGAATATATAAGTTTGTTTAACCATAGTAATCATTTCATTACATATATATATACTAAAACATCATGTACAAAAAAATCAAGTCAGCATTTATGTACAATAAAAATGAATGAAAAGGACACTTGCCAAGCACTTTCTCTGTATAAAGCAGGAAGGAGGGTCAACAAAACAAGACCATTCAGTTTGGAACACAGTTCTGTTCCCAAGAATCTGAAGTTCATAGGGGAGATGAAATTAGACATGTCCAAAGCTAATACAAAATCTGAATGCTGTTCAATGCTAGCTTATTATGAGATTAATTATCCAGCTCTGATGATAGAGTTCCTCTCTCATTACACCGTAATTGCTTATTTACTTGTGTCTGACCTCACCTGCCCTGCTGTGCACTTCAAGAAGACAGAAACCGTGTTTGTTTTTACACTTTGACTTCCTAGTGCCTAATCCCTGTTCCAGGTACTTAGCTCAGAAAGCATTTCTTGAATGAATGAATGAATAAGTGAATGTATGCAGGAAGCAATTACTTCAGGGCAGGTATAAAATTTCAAGGCACGGATTTTCCACTTTTGCAGTACTTCATACGTATACAAGCTGGTGGTCTCTTCGGTGTATTTTATGAGTTTCTTCCATTGAGCTCTTCTGCAGACATTGGTTATGGCTCAGCAGAAAATGATTTTGCGTAACCCTTCTGATGCCTATGTGGGCAGCATGTGCAGTGTGTGTCCCTGCTGGACTGGTGAGCCCCTCTGCTTGCTCCTTTCCACATGGGAGGCTCCAGTGGGCTTGTGTCTCCTCCAGGGACAGCCCTGGCCTTGCCACAGAGAGCTGTGACCACACAGTGGCTGTCCATGTGGTGCCATCATGTCTTGCTCTGCTCTCTGTCTTCCCAGAGCTCTGACTCTGGAATGCAGCAGTTCACTGCTACATCTCGTGGGGGCCACCTAATGGTTGCCTCCCTTAGTGTACTCTGAATCTTGCTAATAGGATGCACTTCCTAATGCAGCTGCAATTGTGTCACATGCCTGCCACTCCTGTGAGGCCATCTCAGACTATTCCAAGCCAGAGGGGTTTTTGAGCACTGAGATGTTGGAATGAAGGAAAACAGCATGACAGGGCTACTGGAAGGAGAGGTCTGGGATGGGAAGCAGCAGGCAGGTACAGGATTCTTGTTCGTTGTGATCCAGCCAGACAAGATCATGTCCAGACAAGGTTCACTCAGGGCTGGGCGGTGTGCCTGGAGAGATCTGGAGGAAATGAGAGGTGCAGTAGACCAGGAGCCCTTTGCCTTAGAGGAAGGACACCATGTCTTCATTCACTCTAGCATCTCTGGGATGTTTCCACATTCTCTACATGGACGTGCACCTTTCCTGGGGTACAGAGATGCTTTGAGGCCCCAGGGTCCTTGGCTGTCTTGGTGGCCTTACAAAGAGGACTTGGAAAATCACTCTGTACTGTGGGCACCCTCTGGCTTCCTTCTCTCATGTCTTTCTGAATCTCTGCCCCATCTCCTTTGCATTAGTCACCAAGGAGAACAGAGTCCCAGCTTGGGGCAGGGCCACCGCCCATGGTTTTCCTTCTCTCCCATGGCTCTGGCTACCCAGTCCTGCTAGCCATCTCTCATCCCCTCTTTGGTTTTGGTGACCTGTTTAGACACCCCCCTGGCTTCCTGAACTCAGCTCCCAGTGTGAGTCTTGATTTTGTGTATTTGTTGAATAAATATTGAATGAGTGGAGCCCTCTGATCTTCCCACCACTGAAAGCCTTCAAGAGCTAATTTTCTAACCTTGATCTTCTCAGAATCTTGCCGGCCACCTGAGCAGGGGCTTGTGATTTCTCACCAGAGAACTTGAGTTTTAAAGTGGGAAAAGTCACATTCTTTTCTGTGAGACGCAGGCAGACCTCTGTGTGGCTTCTGAGTGAACAAGAACACCCACACATAGGTTTTTAAAGTCTTTGTCCTTCCTGTTAATATCTGGTGACTTGGCATCTCCGATTAACAGTGTGCGGTGACTGTTTTTACCTCCTGCATTCAGGAATTGACCTTGGTCACCATAGAGACAGCATCCTGATGAGTGCTGTCCACAAAAGCTGTTTCACAGGCCTTACTTCATTTTTCTTGTTCAGGGCCCCTTTTTTCATAGCAACCTTCAAAACCCAGCAAGGGGGAAATGCCCTGCAGAGGCAGCAGAGAGAGTCCCACTTTGTGAGCTGTCACAGCTCCCCAGAGCACGGTCACTAGACAGATGTTTTTCCACCACTGCACCCCACACCAGAGGATAAATGACCCTCTTCTACTGAGTCAGACTTAAAAACAAATTTGAAATCATTTTCTCAATAGTCTGTTCCTCTGAGATGCAGCATAGAAATCACAGCTATGCTTTATGAGGTGTGACCAGGCTCAAAGCACCTGTGCTCATCAGGAACAGGGGGAGACACTGTCTCCTGGCTCTGTCTTTACAATCCACATCAATTTGGAAGCTGTGTAAGGAGCCTGCCCCCTACTTCCCATGCCATTGATGGCTGAGTGTACCAGAAAGGTTTTTATTTGGGCAAGATGAGTGTTACCCATTTTTGCCTTCTATTCCCTAATTTCAGCAAAGACATTTCCTCTGCCTCAGGGCCTTTTGAAGCATTGGATTGAACCAAGAAGTGGAGAGTCAAGCCCTAGATCTCTTCTGGACTCTCTAAATGTACCCAGCCTTTTTGGCAGCAGTTCCCAACCTTTTTGGCACTAAGGACTGGTTTCCTGGAGGACAATTTTTCCATGGAATTGGGAGGTAGTTTCTTACTTTTTTCTTTTTTTTTTTATTAGTATGTGTTTGTGATACATAATTGCATTCCCCAGTGCTAGCATCACAGCCTCAGCTCCACCTCGGATCATCGGCATTATGTTCTCCTAAGGATTTGATCCCCTATGAGGATCTTTTAAAAAAAATTTACTAGTCTACATTTGCAGTACACAATGATTACTTTCCCTGTGGGTAGTTGGTATGTGGACATAACACATCTTAATTCTTTGTCATCCCTTCCTCTTTCCTCCCTCCATCTCTTGGTCCCCTTCCCTTTTGCAAAATATCTATCTCCCTACTTCAGAGATGGGGTTTGGTAGATGTAAATTCATGGCAATTACTCTGTGAGCACAATAAGTGTTTGTGTGCATTTTGGTTTGTTTATTACTGGAGGTATCATCCATTCTGTCCTCTTTAACTGTCCCTTCACTTGTCTATGTATCAGAGATACATCTATACAATTGTCCCTCAATATGTACAGAGGGTGGAGTCCAAGACCCTGCAGGTAACAAAACCCTTATATGCTTAAGTCCCTTACATAAAGTGGCATAGTATTTGCATATAACCTGTGCACATACTCCCGTACTCCTTAAGTCATGTTCAGATTACCTGGAATTCCTAGCACAGTGTAAGTTTTATGTTTGGGTTAGAGAATAATGACAAGAAAAAAGAATAGTATGTATTCAGTACAGATGCATCTATTTTTTCTGGATCTTTTTAGTGAAGAACCCATAGCTCACATGTCCAGTATAGAGTGCTCTGTGCTTTTCACCTAAATTCTTTATAATGAAATATTTTGCCTTCACATTGATGTACCACATCATACATTATCTCCTATGGCTTTTATTTAATATATTTCCAGTAGTTTTCTACTGTAAGCAATGTTGTGATTGAAATTCTTGCAAATGGAATACTTTTCCACTTTAATTTTTATTAAAGTAAGTTGTAGAAAGTGACTGGAGAACAGGAAATTCATAGTTTAAGGACTGAATATTTACTAACAAATTTCTCTTTGAAAGGTTTTGCTCATTTTTCCCTTCCATTAGTGTGATATAAAACTGTTTCTTTACACAACCCCTAACTTAGTTATTATTAAAATAATTTTGGTCCATTTGAGGATGAAAACATTCTTTGTTGGTCTGAATAGCATTTCTTTAATTTTGATTGTTAATACTAGTAAAGATGTTAGGCTAGTAAAGAAATTTTTTCTGATTATGGCTTTTCTTACATTTCATAAATTCTGATACGTCGTTTTCTTGTGACTTTGTAAGCAGCTTGTCGTGGTAGTTTTGCTTGATTTCCTTAAGAGTTACTTACTTTCCAAAATTGGATTTATTATTATTTTTAGTTTTGTGGCATTGAGGTAGCCTGCATGACACATATTCATTATAGATTTTGTCTTCTATGAAATTATAATTGTCCTCTTTATTCCATTTATTATCTTACAGAGATAATCTAATTTTTTAGGTGCTCAGTCTTTCTGCACACTACCCCACTCAGGTATGAGCTTGAGGTCCTCACATGATGTACTGTGTCCCGAGAGCTAGCTGATACCTGAGATTCTCTTCTTGGTCTGCTCAGCCATTCTGACTTCCCAGCTGTCCTTTGTGACCTCCAGGGTGGGGACCCTACAGGAGCTCTTCTCTTGCTCCGAGATCTTCCCCCAGGCATCTCCATGGCTCCCTTTCCACTTCAGTGTCACCTGTCCAGCAACACCTGCCTGAGGCAGTGAGCCAGCTTCCCCCCTGCATAGCTTAGCTACTTGTTTATGTTTAGCTCTGTTCTCTTAAATGTTGGTTGCATAAGGGCAGAGATGATTCAGGTTTTTATTTTTTATTTTATATTTTTGCAGTACTAGGGATTGAACCTAGGGTTTTGAACTACAGTTCATCTCCAGCCTATTTTACATTTTGTTTAACACAGGGTCTCACTAAGTTGCTGAGTCACCCAGGCTGGGCTGTTCAGCCCTTTAAAAGCTGTACATCTTCAGCACTGATAACGATGCCTAGCCTATGAAGGGCTCTGTGAACGTGTGCAGCGTTTGGAAAGGCACTTGAATTTCTCAGCTAAGGTCTCCCGGTTGAGGGTTGTTTTGTTAGTGCTGCCTCATTTCAAAGCCACTCTGTGGCCCCAGCAGGAGGGTTGGAGGGCTCTGTGGGGCTTGGGGGCAGCCAGAATATGGAGCAGTTCACTGGGGGACTGCTGGGTGGCCCAGAGACTTCTAGCTACATGACTTCACAAGTCACTCCTTTCATCTCATTTATGCATCCAATGGTGGGAGTGGCGGGTTAGCCAGGGGCATGTGGACAGAAAGTGAATTCAGAGAGGTCCCAGGGAGATCATTTGTGGGGGTTGGGAAGGAGTTTCTTAGAAATTAAAGTTCAATACGGAGCCTTTTCCTGAAAAAGGAATTCACTCTAATCTCTTTTAGAAATCCATAATTTGACAATCTTATGCTGACATTCTGTGGAGTCATTCTTAATGTCTCCCTAAACCAGTAAGCAGCTTTCTCTGCAGTGGTGGAGAGCCAAGACCAACTCCAAGCCCGGGGTGGGCACCAGCCAGGCTGAGCAGGAGGCGCAGAGGGGGCTGCACCTGTTCTGGGCTGCATGGGCTCTGAACTGTTGCAAATGCTCTGATTAAATCACATTTTTCTTATCCGCAATCAGGAAACAGGAAGTGATTCGACACAGCACACTACATCAGTTATGATCAGACCGGGAGCATTCTCCCTGATAAGCATTTTCTGCCAACCTGGGCTGATGGCAATCAGCAGTAGAGGGGACCCATGCTGCTGGCCCGGCTTCATGCAGTTTGCATCCCTGGGGCTCACAGCACGCCTTTAGCTGTCAGGGGCACCCAAAAGTTTCTCCTTGCTGAATTCCAGCTCCTTGGCTTCCCCCCCGGAGTACAAATCAAGCTTCAGAAGGGAAAATGAAAAGGAGTTGACTATTTGGCAGAGTAGAGGCAACATATCCCCAGTTTTAAAAATGGAATTCTACCATTTGCATTGTGTTTTATTTTTGCTTTGTAAAAGGAATCCTGCAGATTGGTTTGTTGTGCATGAAGACAAAGACCCCTGAGATGTGCTCGCAGCATGCAAAATGTTGAAGAAGTAACTGGGGCATTAAACCGTTAAGGAAGGAAAACCTGGGTTTGAATCCCAGAGTCACCATGAAGCTGTTCTCAGGGTGGCTTTGGGGACAGAATGGAATACTGGGTGCATGATCCGTTTTATAGACTGGCAATCACTTTTTTGTAAATAGATTTGTTAACAGGCTCTTGCTTGTATTTGCTTTTTAAATGTATTTTTATTTTTACTTGTCACATACTAATTGTACATATTTATGAGGTACAGTGAGACATTTCAACACACGTATGTACTTTGCAATGGTAAGGTCAGAGTAGCTAGTGTATTTATGACCTTAGATATTTATCATTTATTTATGTTAACATTCAAAATCCTCTCTACTAGCTGTTTTGAAATAGTCAATTAATTGTTGTCAACCATAGTTATCCAACATTGTAGGTTATTCCTCCTATCCCATTACACTCCTATACCAACCCCCTTCTCCCCATCTCTGCATCTCCCACATCCTTCCTGAGCCTTAATAACCACTATTCTATTCCCTACTTCCTAAGATCAACATTTTAGCTTCCACGTATAAGGGAGATCATGTAGTGTTTGTCTCTGTGTGCCCAACTTATTTAAGAGTCTCATGCTCTACCGACTGAGCTAGCCGGGCAGTGCTGCCCAACTTATTTCACTTAACATTCTCCACTTCTATGTTGCTGCAAATAGCAGAATTTCATGCATTCTAATGGCTGAATAATATTCCACTGTGTGTCTACACCACAGCTTCTTTCTCCAGCATAGGGCCATTTGGGTTGTTGCTATATCCTGGATATTATGAACAGTGCTGTAATAAAGATGTGAGTGTAGATGTTTCTTTGATATATTGACTTCATTTCCTGTAGATATATACCCAGTAGTGGGATTGCTGGACCATATGTCAGACATTTGTATTTCTAGTTTTTTAAGGAGCTCACATTCATATTGTTTTCCATGATGGTTGTGCTAATTTACATTTCCCACAAAAGTGTAGAAGAGTCCCCCTTTTGCTGCATCCTCTCTAGCATTTACTGTTTTTGTTAGGAGACGTCTTATTATGTAACTTATACATCTTATTATTTGATTCAATCTTATTACCTATAATTGATCTACTCAGGTTTTTCTGTCTCCTCATGGTTCAATTTACTCATTTCTTCTAGCTTTCCAATTTTTTGTCATATAAGCAGTGGTTCATAACGGTCTCTAATGATCCTTTGTATTTCTATAGTATCAGTTGTAGTGACTCATTTTTCATCTTTGATTTATTTGTGTGACTATTCAACATTATTTTTGATTATCTTAAAGGCTTATCAGTTTTGTGTATCTTTACAAAAAACCAACTCCTTTCATTTTATTTTGTCTCCTTATTTATTTCTATCGCAATCTTTGTTGCTGTCTCTTTTCTTCTACTAATTTTGTGTTTGGTTTGTTCTTTAATTTTGGTTTGGTTCATTCCTTGAGTTGCATTGTTGTTTATTTGATATTTTTCTTTTTTCTTGATTTAGGCACTTTTTACTAGAAACTTTCCTGTTAGTACTATTTTTGCTGTATCCCATAGATTTTGGAATGCTGTATCCTCATTTTCACTTGTTTCAAGGAATTTCTTAATCTTCTTTTTGATATCTTTGTTAATTATTAGTCATCCAAGAGACCTTGCTTAATGCTCATGCATCTTACAATGTCTGAAGTTCCTCTCATTGATTTCTGGTTTCATTCCTGATGTGAAAGGAATGAATATGAGAAAATATATGCCATGATTTAAAAATGTTTTGAGTTTGAGACATATTTTGTGGCTTAACTACTTAATGGTTTATCCTGAGTTTCATGTGGGCAGCGTGTTTGTTTACATACTGACTATTCTGAGTGTTGTTTAGGCAGGAGTCATTTCACTCAGTCAGCTCTTGTATTGAATAGATTTGATAAAATTCCATTTTTATATTTCCTGTTATCTTATAAAAATTAACAGGAAAAATGCAATTTTTGGTCATCCTGTATTTAAATAATTGGACTGGTAAGTGGTTAATATGTGGTCTGTCGTGGCGAATGCTCCAAGGCCTGATAAGAAGGATGTGTATTCTGCAGCTGTTGGATGCAAAGTTCAAAAATGTCTGTTTGGTTCGTTTGCTCTGTATTGTAGTTTAAATCCAATGTTTCTTTGTTGATTTTTTTTTTTTTTTGGTCTGGATGATGTGTTCTTTGATGAAAGTGGGGTGTTGAAGTTCTCAACTAGTATTTCTCCTTCTAGATTTAATAATGTTTGCTGTATATAATTATATATGCCAGCATGGTTGCATATATATTTACAGTTGTTATTTCTTCATACTGAATTGGTTCCTTTGTCATTATGTAATGGCCATCTTCATCTCTTTCTACAGTTTTGACTTTAAGGCTATTTTATGTGATATAAATGTAGTTACTCATGGTTACTTTTGATTTCCATTTGCTTAGTGTTATCTTTTTCCTTCCCTTTACTTTCAGACAATGTGTATCTTTACTGGTAAAGTGAGTTTCTTGTAGGCAGCATATAGTTTGGTCTTGCTTTTTTAAAAAGTCAATTCAGCAAGTCAATATCATTTAATCAGGGCATTAAATATGTTTATATTCAAGATTATTGCTGATAAAGAGATATTCTTGTCAATTTAATATTTTTCATTTTGTTCTCTATACAGTTTGTTCCTTTTTTCCTATTTTGTTCATCTTTGTGGTTTGGTGGTTTTATACACTGATAAGCTTTGGTTCTCCTCTCTTTCTGTGTATCAAATCTACTAGTGAGCTTTATAATTTCGTGTGTTTCTGTGGTAGTAGTTATTCTCTCACTCCTAATGTAGGGGTCCCTTAAGCATTTGTTGAAGACTAGTAAAGTGATCATTTTTTGCTTGTCTTGGAAAGACTTTAGTTCTTCTTCATTGCTAAAGTATAGCTGTGCTGAGTATAGTATTCTTGGTTGGCAAGTTTTTTTTTTTCTTTTATGAATTTAACTATATCACATCATTCTCTCCTGAGTTATGGTTTGTTTCTAGATGTACCCCCTCTTGCTTACCATGCCACCCTACCTTGCCATGCTACCCTACCTTGGATCCAGCCAATTGTAGACTGAAACCTCTGCAAACTGTGACCTAAATAAACCTTTCCTCCCTTAACTTTGGGTATCAGGTATTTTGTCTCACCAACAGGAGAAAAGTAACTAAGACAGAATTTTGTTTCAGAGAAGTGGGATCATAACTGTGACTATACCTGACCATGTGGTTTAGGAGCCTTTGGAGCTGATTTGTGGGAAGGGGAAGAGTTAGGAAAGGTTTGGAAATGTCACCTGAAAAAGAAGCCTGGAAAAGCTTTATTGGTACCTGATGGGTGAGTCTGGTCAAAGCTCAGATCAGAATGTTGATAGAGAATTGCCAGTACAGACCAGGGTCAGGAGGTTTCTGCTGGGAAGAAAGACTGCATTGGCTGTTGGATTCCAGACCATGTGTGTTATGGCTTGGCAGACAATTTGTCTGCATTTTACTCATGTTCAGAGACTGATATTAAGGGTGGTGGACTAATTAATCTTGCAGAAGAAATTTTAAGGCAGTCTAATGTTGAGGTGATGGCATGGCTATTGTTGGGCGCTTTAAGCCAGATTTATGTTGAGAACCAAAAGCAAAGAGCCCAGCAGAATGATTTAAAATATTGTGAGTTTGGCCAGAAAGGAAGCTCTAGTAAAATTGCAGCCTGCAAAGATGGAACACAGGAGAAATTGGTCACTGAAAAGACTAGCAAGAAAAAGCCAAGTATTTCAGAAGAAGACAACAGAAAAGATGGCCTGAGGATATTACAGGAGCCAGCAGGACTCCAGCCTGAGAGTTGCAAAGGTGAAAGACTTTGCTTTGAGAGGCGAGCCCCAGAGCACCATGTTCCAGAATTATGGCTGCCTAGGGAAGTTGGTCCTTGGGATTTAGTTCAGAGTGCTCAGTGATCCAGGCACTCAATCCCTACAGCCAAAAGAGAAATAAGCCTGGCTCATGCTCCAGCTGACATCAGACCTTGGTGTCATCCACGTGGCTCTGGTTTTAGGTGTATGCAGAATGCAGGAGTTATGGGGTCAGGAAGGCTTCCACCTAGATTTCAGAGGAAGGCCTGGGAGGCCAGGCAGAGTGCCCCTGAGAGGGCAGTGTATAAAGCTGTGAATGTGAAGTGAAAGGCACATTGGAGATCCCAGAAGTTTGGAGAAGCCAGAAACCTGGGTCATCTGAGGAAAACTGAAAGCAGGGAGCAGAACCAGCCCAAGAAAGAAGCCATGGAGCTACGACCACTGGAAGTGCAGTAGGGACAGAGTCACCCAAGCCCTTTGGATTTCAGATTTCATCACAGATCACCTCTGATCCTGCACATGGAGTTACAGGACTTAATGTTTGCCCTGCTGAATTTTGGACTTGCTTTGGTCCCATTCCTTTGTATTTCCCTATTTTTACCTTTTGGAATGGAAATATTTATCTTGTGCCATTGTGTGCTAGAAGTGTTTAACTTTCTTTTCATTTGTACATGGGCTTGCAGCTAAGGATTTGCTTTAAATCTCAGAGGAGACTTTGGACTTGGGCTTTTCAGCAATGCTGAAACTGTTACGATTTTGGCAACTCTTGGAGATGGACTAAATGCCTCTCGCATAAAGGGATGTGCATGGGTCTTTGGGGGACCCTGGGTGGAATGTTATGGTTTGTTTCTAGATGTCCCCCCAAAGCCTGATGCAGTCATTGGAAGTGGTTGAATCTAGAGTGTGTGATGCTGGGATTAAGGGTGTGTGATTACTAAATCAGTCCACCGATAGGTTTGGCACCACCCTGATCCTAGCAGCCTAGATAAGAGGTAAGGTGCATAAAGAAGCTGTTTAGGTCCCCCTGCTTCCCTTGCTGCCTTCTACCTGTCTGCCATGCCACCATACCTTGGATCCAGCTGATTGTGGACTGAAACCTCTATAAACTGTGAGCTAAATAAACCTTTTCTCCCTTAATTTTGGGTGTCAGGTGTTTTTGTCTCAACAACAAGAGAAAATAACTAAGACAACTGACCTGCAAGGTTTCTACTGTTAGTGTAACTAGGATGTTTAGGATGTTTTACTCTTAGTCTAATAGATTGCCCTCATGTGTGACCTGATGTTTTTCTCTTGCTGTTTTAGAATGATTTTTTTGGTTTTGTACTTTTGGCAGTTTGACTATTACATGCCTCAGAAAGGACCTTTTTGGTTGTAAATCTGTTGGTGTCCTTTGAGCATTCTGAACCTAGTTTTCATAGGTTAAAAAGTTTTTCAGCAACTCTTATTGAGTAGATATTCTGTGTCTTTTCCCTTCTCTTCTATTTTTGGAACGCCAATTGTGTGTGTGTGTGTGTGTGTGTGTGTGTGTGTGTGTGTGTATTTATTTAATGGTTTCTTGTAAGTCTTGAAGGTTTTCTTCTTTCTCTTAAATTTTCTATCTCTGTCTGTCCTCCCTCTCTCCCGCTCTTCTTTTCTTCCTTCCTTTTTGATTTGGTTATTTCAGAAGTTTCACTTTCAACCTGGGAAATTTCCCCCTCTCCTTGATCTATTCTGCTATTGAGGCAACCATACTTATGTTTCATTTATTTTCTTCTTTCGCTCCAGGATTTCTGTTTGATTCCTTCTTATGCTCACTATCTGCTGAATTTCTCATTCAGATCATGAATTATCTTCCTCATATTATTGAGTTGTCTGCATTCTTTTATACCTCTTGGAGTTTCCTTAAAATCATTACTTTGAATTCTTTTTCAAGCAATTAGTCAATTTCTTTTTCTTTACTTTTTTTTTTTTAAGTACTGGGGATTGAATCCAGGGCCTTCACATCACCAGACCTTTAAAAATATTTTATTTTCATTTGCCTAGCAAGCACAAGGCCCTGAGTTTGATCCTCAGCATTCCCCCCACCCCAATTTTTTTTACTTTGATTTTGGCAACTCTTGCAGATGGACTAAATTCCTTTTGCATAAAGGAATGTGCATGAGTCTCTGGGAGGCCATGGGCGGAATGTTATGGTTTGTTTCTACATGTCCCCCCAAAGGCTCATGCAGTCATAGGGGGTTATTTTGAGACAGGGTCTCACTAAGTCACTTAGCTGGACTCAAACTTCCAATCTTCCCGCCTTGGCCTCTTAGAACAGTTTCTTTTTCTGTGGGATCTGTTGCATTGCTATTGCATTTCTTTGGGGCATAATATTCCCTTGTTTTTTCATGCTTCTTGTGACCCCAAAATGACATTTGTGCATCTCACAAGTGAGATGTCTGCACTATTTTTATGGGGTGGCCGTAGGTGTAAATGACTTTCTCTTGGTGATGTGTGCGAGGGTGTTGGTTGGATAGACTGTGTTGGCTTTGAAGCCAGGTGGAATTCATGTGATTTATGCAGCTGTGATCTATGTTGGTAATGCCCATGAGTGGCTGCGGGGCCATTTGGCATGCACTGCTAGTTGGGATAAGTTCCCCTAGACAGGGCAGGTTAACTCCTGGTTTTGGATAGGTGTGCCTGGCTCTGGGCATGGGGCACCCATCAGTTTCCATAGGTCATGTGGGAGAAGAGCTGCCCTGGCAGGAGTGTTCAGGTGAGGCTGTGCTGGTGCTGGTCAGTTTCGCAGGGCTTCATGGGGTGAGGCCATGTAGTGTGGCACAACATGTCCAGAAGCAAGGATATGTAAAGACTGCATTGGTGACTGTATAGGGCCTCTGGGTGTCAACCTGCTCTTAGTGGGCTGCTCAGTTGATGCCCATGCCCACAGGCAGGTGGCAGGGCTTCTTGGTTGATTCACAGGGCTACTATAGATCAGCCCTGGCTACTTCACAGCACCTTGGTTGTTTCTAGGATGATGCCAATTTCCAGGTGATGCCATGCAGCTGGAGCCTGGATGGGTCATGGCATGGGTGCAGCCTTTTTCTGGGCAGTGCAGCCATGTGGTAACCTGGTAGCTCCCCAACTGGACTTGGGACTCAGGTGGGCTGCATGCTTTTCCAGGAGCACATGGGTCCCCAACCCTAGGACCATGGAATTGTGGTCTTTGGCCTGTTAGGAATGGGGCCATATAGCAGGAGGTGAGTGATAGAGAGCAAGGAAGCTTCATCCTTATACCTGCTCCCCATGGCAGGCATCACCACCTGAGCTCCACCTCCTCTCAGATCAGCAGGGCATAAGATTCTTATAGGAGCTTGAACCCTACCATGAATTGTGCACATCAAGTATCTAGGTTGTGCACTCCTTTGAATCACCCCAACACCATCACTCCAACCCTGTCTGTGGAGATACTGTCTTCGGAATCATTCCCAGGTGCCGAAAAGACTGGGGACCATGGTTGTAGGACAGATGTCAGAGTATGGGGCAGGAATGAAGACTGGGAGATCTCCTGCTGTCCCCACTGAGTGAAATCCCTTGTGGTTCAGGCTTGATCTCAAGAGATGGGATGGTATGTGCTGTGTGCTTAGTCCCCTTCTTTATAAGCCCACCATTTCTCTGTATTCAGTGACATTGCTGCCACATCCCTGCTGCTGCTGAACCTTGCTTCGAACTCTGAGGTGAAATAGTTGTTATTTCCTCTGTTTTGTGTACTAGGCCCCTCAGGTCAGCCATCCTGCTGATCTCATTGCCGGTTATCAGCTGTATTGGTTTTGATAGGTTTTTTGAAACCACTCTCTCCAATTATTCTTTGTAATTAAAAACACTTGATTTTCCCCCTTCTCTCAGGGGACCATTGGTGAAGGTACCTTTGCAATGCAAACCTCCCCTTTTCTTTTAGATCTCTGCACTGATAAAAGAAAGAAGTCATGGTTCAAGTGCCTGGTGTCAACAGCAGAGTAGGCTGTTGAAAAAAATGAAAGGTCCCTTTATGACTTGCACACTTGATTTCAAAGACTAAAAGATGCAATTATCCATTTACCTCTCTGGAACATGGTTATCACATTTCAAGTGAGCAAGTCAAAACATGTCCTATCAGTTATTGGAGACACAGGACCCTGCACCACAGAGACTTTGGACTGGCTCACTTGTCTACACTGAGAGCCTGCTTCATGACATTTTTATTTTAATTCATAAAAATTATTCCTGCAACGGCTGACCTAAACAAAGGATAAAATTGGTATAAGCATCCCTAAAAGTGCTTTCTGAATGTGTTCTTTTCACTTTCCTTACATATAAAGACTTTTCAGTAAAGACCTCTTCCGTGGCCTTGGGTTCCAGGAGAATAGGAAAAGGAAGGTAACTTTCTAGAAGCTGGAGTTGAGGTTAAAGAAAATTAGAAAGTCAAATCTGCTGGATTTTTTGATTTAAGAAATGTATCCGCTGTAAATGTATCCGTCTACCCATGACGTCATGCAATATTTTAATTTTCTTCATAAAAACAATAGATTTCATAATCTGCAGCAGTTCAGCCAGCTCACGCATAACTCTAAGGCATCAAATGCTACCTCCATTTTGAAATCAATTGGTCTTAAGGGGATGGAGCTAATGACACTTGTCACATCTCTTCCTAACTCACTTTCGTGCTAATTTCAGCTTCTAACACCTCCATAACATGGAATTGTAGAGTTGAGAGGACAAAGGGTAGCTGAGAAAGCTCTCAGAGGGCCTCTGTGACTGCAAGAAGATATCTGCTATGGAAGAAAGACCAAAATGACGACAGCAGGGGATTATAGCTAAGTGGCTTCCATTTGACACTACCCAGAAGGATTTGCATGGTTTGTGGCCGCACAGCCCAGCACCTGTATTGCTGTGGTTCTCCAGAAGGTGGAAGGGGAGGGGTTTGACACCCGAGCTTGACCAAAGCGGGCATGAGATCTCCCTTCTACTTTGTGGGAGTCTGGATACAGAGGCGCAGGACTGTAAGGATCTGGGAGGAAAGCCTTGAAATGCAAGGCCCACACTCGACCGAGAGGGTTTCCCAAGAGAGACCACAGGAAAAGTGTCCAAATGTTAATGGAGACATTAGATAAAGCCAGATGGGGTGGATTCTCCCCTCACAGTAAAGTAGACTTGGGTCTGAAAGTCTCAACTTCCTAACTCTGCTAGTTGAAGCAGGTTGCTGCTAAAGCAGGACAGGAACTACCTGGGCTCCAATTTTGCCCACTGTCGAAGGGGAATGTTAGCTGCTCTGTGGATGAAAACAAGGCCATGCCCAAAAGCATCTCACTTGTTGGCTGGAAGAAAAGAAGCACTGGATGATCATAAGGTATTTCATGCAGTATTCTATTAATGATGCTTCTTTAATATATCCTCGTTTTTTTTTTTAATTCATTTACCAAGAACATGTATTGGTACATTGTATACATAATGATCACATTAGTCATAGTTAATTTGTACCTGTACACGATATATCCTGATTTCCCGCCTTCTTCCCACTTCCCACGCCTTCTTCCCACTTCCCACGCCTTCCTCCCACCCTCCTCCCCTCCTTATTTACAACAGCTTTGTTTACGTTTTTCCATTTTCTCCCTTTTCCTTTCTTTTCTTTTTCCCTTCTTCTTGTCCCCTTCCTCCCTCTCTAGTTTTCCTCCCTTTTGAATATTATCTTTACATAATATCTATTACAATACCTTTTTGTCCTTATTTATGCTTATGGTTTCTCATATCAGAGAAACAATTCGATATGTACAATTCATGTGTGTCTGATTTATTTCACTTAAGAGTATGTTCTCAAAGTGCATCCATTTACCTCCAAATGTCTGGTTTATCCTTCTTTATGGCAGAGCAGTACTCCATTATATAGAAAAACCACATCTTCTTTAGCCATTCATTAGTTGCTGGGCATTTGGGTTGTCTCCATGACTTAGCTATTACAAATTGTGTTGCTATAAACATGGTTGTGCATATTGCTGTGGTATGATGTTTTTAATTCTTCAGTGAAGATACCAAGCAAAGGAATAGCTGGGTCAAATGGAACCTCTAACTGTAATTTTTTGAAGAATCTCCACACTGATTTCCACAGTAGTTGGACCAGTCTACACTCCCACCAACAGTGGAGGAGGGTTCTTTTTTCCCCACAGCCCCACCAGCATTTGTTGTTGGTTGATTTCTTGATAATAGCTGTTCTTTCTGGAATGAGATGGAATCTTAGCATTGTTTTAATTTGTATCTCTTGAATGACCAATGATGTTGAGCACTTTTTCCTATATTTATTTACCATTTGTGTTTCTTCATCTGAGAAGTGTGTATTCATTTCAGATGCCCATTTTTTGATTGGATCTTTAAATTTGGGGGTCTGATTTTTTTGAGTTCTTTATATATTCTAGATGTTAGACCTTTGTCTGAGGAAGAGCTGGCAAAAATTTTTTCCCACTCTGTGGGTTTTCATCCCACTCTGTTGGTGATTTCTTTTGCTGTCCAAAGGTTTTTAGTAGGATGTGATCCCCAAGCACTGATTCTTTGTATTATTTCCTGTGCAGTCTGAGTTTTGTTCATAAATTTTTTTCCTACACCTATGTCTTCAGGAATTCTTCCTATTCTGTCTTCCAGCAGATTTGGTGTTTCTTTTTTAATGTTTAGGTCTCTGATCCACTTTGATTTTAGTTTACTACAGGGTGAGAGACATATATCTAGTTTTAGTTTTTGGCATGTGGCAATCCAATTTTTCCAGCACCATTTATTAAAGAGGCCATCTTTCTTCCAGTGAGGATGTTTGGCTCCTTTGTTGAAGATGAGGTATTTGAGTGTGTTTGGAGTTGTTTCTGCATCTTCTAACCTGTTTCATTGAGCCTCTGGTCTGTCTTTTTGCCAGTACTATTCTGTTTTTATTGCAGTTGCTTTATAGTATAGTTTCAAGTCAGTGATTGTGATGCCCCCTGCCTTGCCCCTGTTGCCTAGAATTGTTTTTGCTATTCTTGGTCTCACCTGGTTCCAGATGAATTTTATGATTGCTTTCTCTAATTCTATGAAGTATGTTACTGTTATTTTGATTGGAATTACATTCAATCTGTATAGTAATTTAGGAAGTATGGCCATTTTCACTATGTTGGTTCTTCCTACCCAGGAACACGGGATGTCTCTCCATTTTCTGATATCCCTTTCAATTTCCTTTTCTAGACTACTGTTGGTATGGTGTATTACATTTATTGATTTGTGTATGTTGAACCATCCCTGCATCCCTAGGATGAATCCTACTTGGTCGTAGTGTATCTTCTTGATAATTCATTGCATTCTGTTTGTCAGTGTCTTACTGAGAATTTTTCATCTATGTTCATTCAGGAAATTGGCCTGTAGTTCTCTTTTTTGGTTGGATCCTTTTCTGGTTTTGCTTTCTTCTAGGAATGATTTTAGGAGTATTGTTTCGCTTGCAGTTTCATTAAAGAGCTTGAGTAGTAGTGGTGTTAGATAGTCTCTAAATTTCTTCTAGAATTCAGCTGTGAATCCATCAGGATGTGGGCTTTTCTTCGTTGGTAGGTTTTTAATTACCTCTTCAATTTCAGTGGGTGATATTGGGTTATTTAGAATTTTTATTTCTTCTTGATTCAGCTTTGGTAATTCAATATGTCTAAGAATCTGTCCATTTCTTCAGAGTTTTCCATTTTGTTTGAGTATAGGTTCTTCAAGTAGGTATTGATGATTTTTTGGATTTCTGCAGGGCCAGTTGTGACTTCACCCTTTTCATTTTTTACTGCATGGATTTGAGTCTTTTCTTTCTTTCTTTAAAATTTTTTAAATTTTTTTCTTTTTTTCTTCTTTCCTTTTTTTGATTAGATTGGCTAGGGGTTTGTCAGTTTTATTTATTCTTTCAAAGATTAAACTCTTTGATTCATTGATTCATTGTATTATTTTCTTAGTCTCAATTGCATTAATTTCAGCTCTGATTTTATAATTTCTTCTCTTGAATGAGCTTTGGGCTTGATTTTTCTAGAAGTTTGAGGTTCAACATTAGGTCATTTATTTAAGCTTGCTCTGTTTTCCTGATGTGGGAGTTCAGTGCTATGAATTTCCCTCATAGCACTGTTTTCGTCATGTGCCATAAGCTCTGATATGTTATATTGGCAGTATCATTTAATTGTATAAATTGCCTATTCATTAATTTCCTCTGTGACCCAGCTGTTGTTCAGGAGGATGTTATTTAATTTTTATGTTTTTATGTAGTTTTTTTTGGTTTCTTTTACAATTGAGTTCCAATTTCATTGCCCTATGGTTTGATAATATGCATGGGATAGTTTCAATTTCTTTGCATTTACTTAGGCATGCTTTATGAGTTAGTATGTGGTCTATTTTGGAGAATGTCCCGTGTGCAGCTGAGAAGAATGTGTATTCTGATGTGAGGAGGAACACTCTGTTGACATCTGCTAAGTCCATTTATTCACAGATTTGGTTCAGTTTTGATTTTTCTTTGTTGATTTTTTGTTTAGTCTGTCTATTTGTGACAGTGGAGTGTTGAGGTCTCCCATTATAATTGTGTTAGTGTTTATTTGGTCTTTCATGTCCCTTAATAATTGTTTTATGTAGTTAGCTGCACTGGTATTTGGTGCCTAGATATTAATGATTGGTATCTCTGCCTCCTGGAGTTTTCCCTTAACAAGTATATAGTGACCTTGTTTGTCTCTCTTGATCTGTCTTGGCTTGAAGTTACTGTGTCTGCAAGTAGGATAGCTAACTCTGCTTTTTTCTGGGTTCCTGTTGCATGAAGTACTGTTTTTCATCCTTTGTTTTTCAGTCTATTAATTTCTTTTTGTGTTAAATATGTTTCTCACATGCAACATATTGATGGATCCTGTTTCTTGATCTATTCTGCCAGTCTTTTTCTTTTGATTGGTAAGTTGAGGCCATTTACATTGATGGTTATAACTGTTATGTATTGACTTATCTTTGTTATAGTCTTTTTCTGTTCTTGGTTCTGTTTTTCCCCTCTGCTTATCTACTTGCCTTGCCTGGTGGATTCTTTCTATTAATGTCCTTGGAATTACAGTCTCCTTTTTCCTTTTCTAGAATATCCTTCAAAATGTTCTGTAGAAATGGTTTGGAGGTCATGAATTTCTTCAGTTGTTCTTTATTGTGGAAGTATCTTATTTCATTATTGAATTTGAAAGATATTTTGACTGGGTACATCAATCTGGGTTGGAGAGTGTTTTCTTTTAGTGCTTGGAATAGTTTGCTCCAGGCTGTCTTTGACTTAAGGGTTTGTACTGAAAAGTCTGCAGTGATTCTGATGGGCTTTCCTTATAGGCAATATGTTTCTTGTCTAACAATTTTCAGTATTCTTTTCTTGTGTTGAATTTCTTGAATCTTGAGTATTATATGTCTTGGTGTAGATTTATTTTGGTCGTGGCTAACTGGGGTTCTGTGTCCCTCACTTATCTGTATGTCAGATTCTTTTCTCATGCTTGGGAAGTTTTCTGTCATTAATGCTGCAGATAATTTTTTTATGTCCTCTACACTGTTCCCTGCTTTTCCCAGTCACTCTTACATTGTTATTCTTTCCATCATCTTGCAGCTGTTGGATTGATTTTTCATAGTCTCCAGCTATTTTTGAGAAGTCTTTTCATCATCGTTAGTCCTGTCTTCTGGATCTGAAATTTTGTCTTCACTTTCTTTCAGTCTGTTGTGTATGCTTTCAGGGGGATTTTTGATTTCTTGAATATCTGTTTGAATCTGTTTTATGGGTTCCATTTCTTTCCTGTTTGAGTGTTCAGGTTTTCCATTATTTTCCTAAATTTCTGTTTTTTTTTTAATCTGTGTCTACTCTAAATTTGCTAAGCAGGTCTTTCATTATGATCATCATCTCTTTTTTAATTTGAGCAATTATTTCTAGTCTGATGTTCTCTATAGCCTCATTCATGTTTTTTAACTTCTGTTGCTATCATTTCTGAAAGTTCAGTTGGGTGTATTCAGATTTCCTCTATTTCACTGTGCTCTGGGTTTGTTCTGGAGATCTTGGGGCCCTTGGGTTGTATTTTACTTCTGTGTCTTGTCATTTATATATATATTTCCCTTTTATTTTGCTTTCTATGTTGATTTTTATAGTTTGTTTATGGTATGTAACTTTGAGAGACATATCAAGGTTTTCCTAGGAAATGTCTATTCCTGAGAGATGTCTTCTAGGTACAGGTGGCTCTTGGCTTTTGTTTTTGTCTCAAGATCTTACCTTCCAAATTTAATAGGGGTGAGAAATTGCTGTCTATTTGACCCAGCACTTAGTTTTTTGCTATTACACTATGTTGATGACTATGAACACAGATTCTTATAGTATTGTCATTCAACAAAGTACGACTGGTTATAACAAGTATGACACCCTGGTTATAGTAGTACATTAGTAATAACAGTAGCATCAAGTGAATTCATGATACTGATAGACTTTGGTAACTATTAATTTTGTATCTTTAACTATAGGAGCAAGGTCTACAGTTATATAACAAAATCTAAGATAAACCAGTACTTGTATGCAGTGAGTTTCCCATTAGTAGAGTGGTTTTTACCCATGTGTGGAGTGGATTAAGAGGGATAGATAGAGATAGAGAGGTAAATGAAGAGATATATAGTAGATGCAAGGTTGGAAGATAAAAGAAAATCACTTAGGCTTTGGAAAAGAGGAGTAGACAAGATAGGAAGAGTGACAGGCAAAAATACTGGAGCAAACCAGAGAAAGTCTAGATATTCACTCACATGAAAAAAGAAAGAAAATAAAATCAGAAGAGGCATCAGAGGAGGGAGAGAGAGAAAAGGGAAATAAGAGAAAGAGAGAAGAACAAAACAAATTTTAACAGGTAAAATAGAGAAAGTATATAAAAAGTATTAAATGAATAAAAGCTAAGACAGTAATACTGTTGAGTGAAGAATAGCAGTAAGATAAAAAGAAAACCAAGGTAAAAACAGAAAGTACAGTGAGGAAAAGGGAAAGAAGGAAAAGGGAATAAAAAATCAAGGCAAAATCAAGCCAGAGCTGAAAAGAAAAAAAAAAAACCCTAGAAGAACAAAATAAAAAACACTTTGTTCTGAGTTTGTGGCACTTTTTGAGGAGCAGAACTCCAGTCTGGGTGCATCTTTGTGTATGCAGGACACTCCAGAGCTGGCTGTGTCTAGCACTGAGCTGAGTGTGGAGGTCTGTTAAGGGCAATGGCCAATTGAATCATCACAGTGAGCTTCCAATCTTTATCTGCGGTGCTTGGACTGGCTACTAGCCATCACAGTAATAGAGTCGGTGCTCTCTGCAGCCTGTTGATTTATTGCCACTGTCTGTGATTGGCCTACTCTTCACTCCTTTCACTCTGGGGGCTTGGAAGTGAAGCACCACTGCCCTGCCACTGAGGATTGAGTCCGGAGCCCTTTCCTAATCAAAATGACGATCCTCTGCCCCCTTCTGATCCATGGGACTCTATCCTAGAGCACCGCTCTGCCTTCACTCACCAACCATGGACTTGGGCTCACTGGGGAGGCTGTGGCTCCAGCTTGCCTTGTTTTCTCACACTCCATGAGATTATTGTTTTCTAGTTCTCCATTTCTCTGCATGTGGAACAGTATCTTTATGCTGCCTTGTAATTGGGAGCCATGCTGGTGCTGTGGTGGTGCCATGTGGCATGCTCTTTCCTTGGAGTTGCTCGTCCCCTCAGGGATCCTGCTGGTCACAGCCAGATGTGCCGTGCATTCCTGCTGATCTCTGCAGACTCTCCTGTCTCTGTCACGTGTGTTGCACCGTCTTGCCTGTCTCCATGATCTGTTCGGGTTTCTGCCATATGTATTGTGTGGTCCTTTTGTTCTTTGAGGACTCTGTGGTTGTGCCCTGGTCACACTGCACTGCATCCCACCACAGCTTCTCCTGTCTCTGTCTAGGTTGTTGTGCTATTTCTTTTGAAACTCCTGATTCTGTTCTCTTCTTTCCTATGTATATTCCATTCACTTTTGTTCCTCTCTAGCTGTTACTTTTCCCCCTGTGGGTGATTATCCCTGGAGGATCTGATATTGACCCTCCCTGCTCTGTCATCTTGAGCTCTCTCCTCTTAACTGTTTTCACAAACTTTTTCAGAAAGGCTGGGAAATTGGGACCCCTGGAAAGAATGTCCTTATGACAAATTACCTACATGAATTTAGAATGATTTATACCAATGGAGGTGTTTTAGAACAGTGTTCATATAAACCACTTCTGGAGTGCTATGGGTTGTATTGTGCCCCCCAAAGGATAAGTTGAAGTTCTAATTCCCCAGAAGTTCATAGTGTGACCTTATTTGGTGTTATAATTTATATCTGTATGTTCTCCCACTCCCCAAAGCCTCATGCACTCATAGGTGGGGGTTTGGGGAGGTAATTGCACCATGGATTATGGCACTCATCAGTAGTTTACTGATGAGTTTATAGACAAACATGATGTTGGGAGGTAAAGCCTAATTAGAACACTGGGTTATTGGGGGTGTGGCTGGAAGGGCCCTCCTCCCCTCTTGATCACTCTGCTTCCTGTTGCCCTGCCATGACTATTTTTCCTCTGTCCCTCTGCCATGCTGCTCTGCCTTGGAGCCAGAGGACTATGGAGTGGATAGTCGGGGGACAGAATATGGCAGGGGGCGGGGATTGGTACAGTGGTGCTATCTCCAGGTGAACCAGCAGATCCGCAAAAGCTGAGATCCACTGATGGTTCAGAAATCAGTGGTAGGGAATCAGCCATGCAGAGGCCTGGCCATGGGACCCAGGCTTCCTCCCAACTCCAGCAGACCTGGATTCCAGCTTGCTGCTCTCTGTCCCTTCTGTGGTGGAGGACACGAAGCCTCTGCCAGCCTGGCCTCTGGGATGAAAGTCAGCTCCTGTGGGTGTGGTGGGTGAGAGCTGGGTGGTCTAGGGGTGTCACTGTTCTAGGTCCTGCTCCAGGGGAGCAATAATTGTCACTAGGGAAGGGTACAAATCATATTGCTCCTACTCTATACAAGACGCATGGGAAGGGCTCCAGCCACCAGGGTGTGCTGAGTGATCCCAGCAGACAGGGGCTCTGGGGTCCAGGCCTTTGCAGCTTCAGCTGAGGGACTTGGGGAACCTTCATACTGCTCCAAAAGCAGAGCATCTGGGAACAAGTCACACTTCCAAACATGATGTTGGGAGGTAAAGCCTAACTGGTTTCTTTTTTCTTTCTTTCTTTCCTTCTTTCTTTCTCTCTCTCTTTTTCATTTGTTTGTTTGTCTTTAATTTTTGAGGCAGGATCTCACCCTGTAGTTCAGGGCAGCCTCAAATTCACTACATAGCCCAGGCTGACCTCAAAGTCCTGGTGATCGTCCTGCCTCAGTCTCCCCAAGTGTGGGGATTACAGGTGTGCACCATCATGCTGGGCGAGACTAGTGTCTTTATCTGTTGGTCAAAGGTTTCCATGAAGAGCACATGAAAACGATGGATGTGAGAGATGCGCTTTGACAAATCTAAGGTGTAGTGGGTTTTAGGGCCCTTAGCTCTCCTGTACCAGCCCTCATAGTGCCTTTGAATCCCTTCTGCTCACTGCCAATCCTCAGCTGGTGACCTTGAGCAGCAGTAGCCTCCGGTGAGTGAGGCTGTATCTAAATCATCAGGAAAGAAGCTCTGCTGGCTTCCAGGTCTGTGTGCATAATCAGCTTGTGTGTTCATCTTCCTCCCTCACTGGGGCAGTGTTTTAACCCTTGAAGGAATGGGAAGGTGCCGCCTAGCTGACAGCTTACCTGGCTGGCATCTCAGGGACTCCTGGCACCCCCCCTTCACTGCCTGTGGCACAGCTGGCGAGATACCCACTCTGCTGCTCCTCACCTGGAGGCTGCCAGCAGCTTTGGGGCTGGTGCTCTCTTGTTTTGCTGTTTGAATTTTTCCTGATGCCCTCGTATCCCCACAGAGACAAAATGAGAATTCTGGGACAATTCTCTGATCCAGGGATGTCTTGGACTTTGGCTGGTGCTCCGGGTAAGGCGTCCTGGCCTGATGCCCAGCTCAGATGCCTTGGGCAATTTCTGGCAAACTGTTGCTAAGCTGTCCCCCTTCCCCGAAATTCCTTCATTAATTCTGAAAACCTGGGTAAGGGCCTCTTCAAGGTAGTGCTTGTGTAAATATATTCAAATGATCATCCAAATGATTTAACACACAGAGGGTCAGCCTTCCCAGGGTAAATCCCCGTTTTAATGTGCCTGTCTGAGTGACTTCATTAGGTTGCAGTGTTAAAGAGAGTGTATACTGCTGCATAACTTATACAAATGTATGCAAATGAGGTGCCTGGAGGACCCACAGTGAAATTCCCTGGAGGTTTCCCCGAATTCCACCAGGGCATGGATCAGCTGTGATTGTCACAAAGAACCTCAGCATGCAGTAGGGATGAAGTGTTGCAAGGATAAAGTGGGGACGGGGGCAACAGCAGCACCCAGAAAGCTCTTCCAGTTCTTGGGAGCAGGTCTGGCCCCAGGCCGGGCTGGCTGGGCTGGCTGTTTGGTTGTCGCATCCCCCATGGAGCCGCATTTGCAGCAGTCTGCCTGGTGCTCAGAATACAAATCAGCTCTCAACTTTTGAACCCCTTTTGGTAGGAAAAGGAAAAAAAAAATCACAAAAAGAAGCCAATTCCATATCCGTGGAGGGTTTAATTTCTTTGCAGGGAAGGAGGCTGGGAGAGGAGCAAGGCAAAGCCACCCGGCTGTGTTCAGACGTGCCTCCCAGGGTTGCTCCAGGGTGATGGTCCATACGGGGTCACACTTTGGTGGCTGGTACTCAGGTTGCATGCTGGACAGGTGAAGACGGAGCCCCCGCGCAGCCCCTCTCTGAAGGAAGCAACATGGTTTTATGGGATTTTTCAATCCACAAAGATCACATTGCAAATAGCTTGAAGCAGTGCACATATTCAGGACCCAAGTTCTGGAGTGAGGGATGCTCTTCCCTCTCCTTTACCATGCAGCCACTATCAGGTGTGCAGGACAAGCTACCCCTCAGATCCGGACGGCGACTGGCAGGGCACATGGGTGTGAAGTTCGAGGGACCTGACTCTACCCCATGGTCCTTTCTGCCACCCAAGAAACCCACACCCATGAGTGAAGACTCCCCTAGTCTGGAGCCTTACTAGCTCACAGGGACAGCAAGGGCTTGAGGAGGAAAAAGACACTGGTCAAACCCAGGACCAGGTTTTGCGGGCCACATGCCCACTGTTCCTTCATCAGGGTCCCTGGGCCACTCAGCTGATTAATGGCCAGTGTGGGAGAGGAGACCATTGTCTTTTACCAGTGGAGCCTGGAGTCCTCTCTCTGTGTCCTGAGTGCTGCCTTTTTGCCCTGGCCACCTTGTACCTTGTGCTGCTCTTTGACCCAACTGTGTCTCTGGATGTTCCTGTCACCCTCCTAGATACAGGGGCATTGCCAGCTACTGGGGGCATTCAGAACCCACCCATCTTGGGTTTCTGCCTTTGTTACACATGTCCTGTTGCTGGGAGCTCTCTGTCCCTTCTTCCCCATGGTTTTGCTTTCCTAAGTTTCAGTTACCCAGTGTCAACCACAATCCAAAAATATTTCATGAAAATGTCCAGAAATAAACAATCCCTACATTTGAAATTGTATGTTCCTCTGAGTGGCAGGATGACATTTTGAGCTCTTCTGTGTCTTTGCTTTGTCTGGTGAGTCCACTTGGTAGACACTACCCACCCGTTAGTTACTCAGCAGCTGCTCTGTTTATCAGACTGACTGCTGAGCTATCACCCATGTGTTCAGAAAATCCTCACTGTACTTAACAATGGTCCAAGCCTAAGAATAGGATTGCTGACAATTTTGATTTGCCACAGAGAACCTGCAGATGCTTCCTTTAACTGGAAAAGTGAAATTTCTCAATTTAGTAAGGAAAAGAAACACAATCCTATGCTGAGATTGCTAAAATTTGTAATAGATTATTGCTAATCTCTTACTGCATATGCCTTGTGAAGTTTAGGGGTTTTTTTGTAGTGTTGGGAATTGAACCTAGGGCCTACCCACCGAGATACCTCCTCTTCTTTGTTACTTATTTACTTTTTATTTTGAGACAGGGTCTCCTCAAGTTGCTAAGTTGCCCAGGGTGGGCTTGAATTTGTCATCCTCCTGCCTCAGCCTCTCAGAATGCTGGGATGATAGCTGTGTGCCACCGTGCCTGACTCTTAATTTGCTTTATCATAGATATGTATGTACATGTGTATCATGTGTAGGCTACAACATGTATGTGGGGCGCTTGGTTTGGGGGATCCACTTGGGTTCTTGGAATGTGACCCTCTAGGATGAGGAGAGTGCTGTATCTAACACCTACTATGTGCTCGGTGTTTCCAGATGTTGCTTTCACTCCACCGTGCCTCCTCCATGGGTTTGTCCTCTATTTCCTGTTGGCGAATGGCTGCCCGGGACCATCTGTGGTCTCACAAATGGTGATGGTCTGCTTGGGGTTGGAACCTAGATTTCTGCCTTCCTTCGACACTTATCAGGTTGCGTCAGTGTACCAGGCACTGTGGTGACCTGGGCAAAACAGGGCCATCTGACCCCAGGCCGCCTTCTTAGCAGCTGCACAGTGGGCAGTTGTTTAAGGACATGCCGTGTTGAAAAAAATCTGCTTCCACGTCTTAAATGACAGCGAGCGTTTTTTTGGCTGCATCTTGAGCTGAGAGGGAGGTGGGCGCAATGGGGCCCGTGACATGGGGAGCGGCCAGGAGAGGGAGGTAATCACCACCTACTCTGAGCAAAGCTACCCGTTCCTGTGCTGCTGTTGAGGGTCAAGGGCAGGTCCTCACTGCACCGAGCCAGGGCAGCCACCCCGAGGATGACCCACGCAAGGGTCATAGGACATGGAGACACAGTCAGCCTGGCTCAGCCGCTTCCCAGAGAGGCTGCGAGGACTTGGGTTCAGGATGGTATTGACCACGGGAAGTGACTCAGCGTGGTGATGTCAGACATGAGTCGGCAGACCATCCTCTGATGTCTACAGGTGTCATGCTGAGGCCCGAGGCCATCCTGGGGACAGCAAGGCAAAGGGGGGGGCTGGGGTAGGCCAGGTACACCAGGTCAGAGGTGTGCAGTGTGGTGTCACAGGCGTTGCCAGTGGAGGGAAGGGCTGGAGGGAGGACCAGGCTCCACAGTGACCCAGGAAGTGGGCAGAGAATGCAGACCGGTTCTCCAAGTGTGGGCAGGACCAGCATACTTTCCATTCTTACCTTTGATCAAGCACGAGGACTGCACTTTCCAAAAACAGTTGTAAAAATACAGATCTTCCAGAAATATCCATCAGAAAGAGGTTGAGAAAATTTATCTCTGTACATACTTGCGAACACCAACAAGAACTATCAAAATAGAACTTTCTTATTTTAATAACATTTCTTCATCAACATGGGTGAACTTTTGGGTGAACTTTTTGGTGAGCACCGATTAAACATTGGCTTTTCCTTTTTTATAAAGGGGGCTTCCAACAGCTGGTAACGAGCAGAAACATAATCTATGGGCCATGGTTGTTTTGGACAGGTTGTAGGTGAGCGAGAGCTGACTAACATGCTTGGGCACCTACTGTGTGGCAGGCACTGAGATGGATCACTCTCTGGACCATGCACCAAATGAGTTTTCCGAAGTGTCCTGACCCTGTGCCTTCCCAGTGATACTAGAGATGCAGTGGCCCGCGGGGACCTCCAGCAATCGATGAGACCTGACAGCTTTCAACACTGGTGATGGGTGAGCCCCAGGGATTATCCTGCACCAAGCACACACTCTGGAAGCACGAGTGGAGAAATACATCTGACAATGAATACCAGGAATACAGGAGTCACTCCAAGTGTGTCCGGCAGGAAGGAATTAATGCAAGAAATGGGCTATGTACAGACCCGTGGCTGGTCCTGGGCTGGATGGAGCCAGGATAGCTGCTGCTTATTCTCAGAACCCCCAGATGTATGTGAGTTCATGGCTTAAAGTTCAGGAGATCAGGGAGGGGCTGGAAGATACTTCAATTCCAACATTTGCTGATATAGATCCCTGAGTGGGTGGTTTTTACAGAGCTGTCTGGAAGCTTCTAGAAAAGCCCTGCTGACATACAGTGTATATGCATGCCTGCCCACAATGACTGCTGGGGAAAATATTGCTTTTCCATTTTTGCCTTCTAAATTTCATGAGCATGGACCTCGATGGGTCTGGTGGTCAGGGAGCCTGGGGAGTCTGTGCATAACACTTGGCATAGTTCTGTGATTTGGGGAGCTTTGAAAAATGCTGCCGTGCTCAGGTATAGATATCAGAGGACATAGACATTACTTGATTGTCCTGGGAGCTTCCCAGAGGTGTGGTATTTGATGTACAGGAAGTTTGGTAAGTGACAAGGGCCAGACTTCAGGCAGAAGAGCTACGTGACAGGTGCAGGGACACACACGTGGGTCTCCCAGCTGAAGTAGGATTGGAGGAGCCTGGAACTGGGAGTCCTGACAGAGCTTATGGGCACCAGGGTAGAGACAGTGGGCTGGAGACAGGAGGCGATGGATTCCACAGGCACACTGGGTTGAGCTTCCAGGAATCTCGATCAGATAGGTCAAGAGGCAGCAGGTGTTGTCAGCTGGTGGGGGTGGTGTGTGCGGGCCCTGTGCACAGCCACAGTGAGGAGGGTGACTTCAGAGCCATTAACGCACAATAGGAGGAGGAAGGAGCAGTTTCCACAGGTGGGCCGATGGTCACTTGCGCTGGGAACTTGTGCAGCTCTAGTGTTTGTGGGGTCCTCGGGACCCAGGACATGGACAGTTGGAGTTGGCAGCTCAGTGTGGTGACAGACTTCAGCTGCAGAGTAGGCCAGGTCATCCTGAGGGCAGAGCAGCGTTCCCCAGGAGGGTACGCAGAGGGGCAGTGTGACAGCCTAGGGGAGGTGGATGAGGGCTCTCACCCTGGGACCCAGCTGAACAGAGAGCCGACGTCCTTGATGTTGTGTTGCACTGTTTGCAAAACCTTGACAATGCACTGTCAGCCACTGGCTTTTGAGGACTTCATTTCTGTCTGTCTTTCTCTAATTTTTTTTTTTTTTTTGAGACAGGGTCTTGCTAAGGTCACTATGTTGCCCAGGCTGGGCTTGAGTTTGGGATCATCCTGCTCAGCCACCTAGAGTGCTGGGATTATAGGCATGTACCACCATGCACAGCGAGATTTCATATCTTTTATAGAAAGGGAATGGAAGCTGAGAAAATTTTAGGTCATGCAGCCAGTAAGTAGCCAAAGCAGAGCTGTTTTTCCTTGCTTTCTCTTTCTTTCTAAATCAGGTTTTTGCCTCCTCTTCCTGTGGTTGTGTTTTCAGGTGGGTTAAGTGTCTCATCTCCTAGAATTTTTGCTCGATTGCTTTAGAGACTAATGACAATAACAAGGAAATTGTTTTAAGATACAGACATCTGCAGCTATGTTGGTGCTCATAGGGAATTTCCATTCGACCCAGCTATAGATTCACAAAAAAGTTAAAGACATCATCTTACAGTGATCTGTGCACACCCATGTTTACAGCAGCACAACTCATAATAGCTAAATCTTGGAAGCATCCTGTATGTCCATCAGCAGATGAATGGATAAAGAAAATGTGGTATTTACACACAATAGAGTACCATTCTGCTGTAAAGATGGATACACTTGAGACATTTGTAGGAAAATGGATACACCTTAAGACCATAGTTAAGTGAAATTAATCAAACACAGAAGGCTAAAATATCACATGACCTCTCCTATATGAGAAAACCAAAGTATAATTAATTGAAAAAAATAAAAGATAGATAATAGGAAACAGAGAAATTTGTCTTTTGCAAATGGGAAAGGGATCCAGAGACAGAGGTAGGGAGGAGAGAGGGGAGGGGAAAGGGAATAAAAAGTATTAAGATGTGCTGAGTACATGCACCTAGCCCCTAGGGTGAATGCAAACAGTATGTATGGCAAACATGCACCAATAAAAAAACTGAACAAAATAAAAAGAGCTGGGACGTAGCTCAGTGAAAAGGCCCTGTTTTCAATGCCACAAAACACAAAACCAAAAAACTACATAGGACACAATGGTAGCCTCTGTTCCATGCATCCACTGCAGTCTTGGGAGGAATCCCCATGGATAAAGGAGGGCTGCCATATTCTGCTTCCAAGCCCTGGCTTTTAAACTGCTGGCTTCCACCTCTGGAGCCTCTGCCAGTGTGGGGACAGCAGGTCGTGCTGCTCAAACAAAGCTCCATGCGCTGGAGGCTTGAAACCACAGGTGTCTGTCCTCCCTGTCCTGAACATGGGAAATCTAAACCAAGGACCATGCCAGTGACTCCCACCCCAGCGGGACCCTCTTCTGATCTTCCGGCCTCTGCTGGGCCCAGGATTCCTGGGCAGAGGCATCGTGGCCCCAGCTGCTGCAGTGTCTTCACCCTGTCTCTCCCCCATGTGTCACAAACAGCCTCCCTGCCAGTGTCCCCTCTTAGAAGGTCACGGGTCCACGGGATTTTATCCAGCCCTCATGACCACATCTCAGTCAGGGACATCTGCAAAGACCATTTCCAAATCGGGTCACCTCCACAGGTACTAGTGGGTAGGACTTCACGTGTCGTTTTGGGGACACACTGACTACTAGCTTCCCAATGAGCCATGGCATCACTGAAAGGATGGAGCAGGGGTACACAGGGTCGTCCCTGTTTAGAAATAATTGCATTGGTATTTCAGTGGGTCCCAACCACAGGTGAGACAGACTGTGGGAGGCTGTTACTGGGCTGCAGAAGTAGCCTGACCTCAAAGTATCCCCAGAGGTCTCATCCAGTGTGGGCTCAGGGCCAAGGAAGCCTTGGAGCCAGCTGGCCCTGAGGTTACCAGGCTCACACCCCTTAGCTGGGGACCAAGCCTGAATGGTGCGGGCGCCCCCTGGGGAGCCCGACTGCCCCTCAACAATGCCCTGTGCAGGAGATAATGAGGGCAATTTCGCTCTTGAGGCTGTGCTGCCCTCCTGCAAATGAAGTCCCCAGCCAGCAAGGGCCTAGCACTTTAGAATGCAGGTCCCTGCACAGGGGCAGCAGCTGTTAGCAGTGGTTTAGGCCGCATTGACAGGCACCCTGGGGGAGGACAGGCACACGTGGGCAGGGGGAGGGGACACGGGGCCCCAACCAACCACATCCATGGTGACTTCAGAATAGTGTGCAGAGAGGCCCTCGAATGTCGCCACCCACCCTAGAAACAACAAAGGGGACATCTGGGTCTGTGGATTACAGAAATCCTGAGATAATTAACTCAGTTAGCCAGAATCCTCTGAGCATGTGCAGGGGCAGGGTGGGGACCCGCCGGGGATGAGAGATCCAATTCCCCGTACAGCAACATCGGCAGCCACGAGGCTGCTGTGCTGACATACTGAGGTGCGGGGCGGAGGGTGGGAGACCCCAACTTTCAAGGGGAACAGAGGACGTGGGGAGGGTAGCAGGTGTCGGATGAGCGCAGAAAGTGCTCCGCACATGTGGTGTCAGGACACAGGCAGGGAATGCCGGACACATTTCCCGGCCAGGAGGGTGAGCTGCCTGGGGCCTGTGGCTGTTGACTGGGGACAGCAGGTCTGGTCTTCTTCCTGGAGGTGGCTGGAGACCTAAAAGGTGTCTGGGGCTTTCTGGGCCTGAGATCCTGTCACTGTATGTTCTGCACACACTCTTCAGAGTGTCAGCCTCTAGCTCAGACAGGATGGCTTCCTGAGGCAAGGGTGCAGGCTGTGTGTGCCCAGAGAGCCTGGGGCTGAGCCCACTCAGGTTGCTTGTGACCTGATACTCCTCCTGTGACCAGGGTTACAGTGGCTTCCCTGGCCCACAAATGGGCAACTGGCCTGGGACCCCCAGGGCTCTCTGTAGACACACAACTATTGTACAGAGCTTGTATATAGGGTCAGAAATGTAAAGGGGGACCTGATGAACAATTCCATATGCAAGTTTTGAGGAGTGAACCCCACCAATTGCCCCCAGGAACCTGGCACGGATGGGCAAGGATACAGGGACAAGGGGGGTGTGAAGGACCAGGGTCCCCTCCATAGTATTAAGGGTGACCCTCTGACAGCAAAGGGACCGGGGGGAGCTGGAAGGAGGGAAGGTGTGGGAGCTGTACCAGGAAGGGCTCTTGGGCACTGTGGTCATGGGGACAGCTTTGAAGGCACCTCGGATTAGGCAAAGGTAGGCTGCAACGTGTGTATCCCCAGGCTTGAAGGTCACATCCTTGTGGAGGGGTCGGTGGCCCTAGCCAAGGCCTGGTGGCCCTCGTGGCCCACATGGGCTCACTGCTTCAGCTGCAGGTGTAGACACCTGGCCGCTGGTCTCTGCAGAGTTTGCGCACCCGGGCAGGAGGGGCTTGTGCAGAGAAAGGACAGGTGCTCCTGCCTGGGGCTGAACCGCGGCTCTCTTGGCCCTCCTCCCTGGCTGCCCTCCTCCCTGGCTCCCCATCCCTTTCCTCATCGCTGTCCCCAGTGATCCCTCCTGGCCATCCTGCTACAGCCTTCTCCCTGATGTTCCTGCCACCACTTCCTGACCCTGGACCTCAGGCTCAGACTTGGTGATCTGTCTCCCTATGACCCGCTCTGTCTCCGTGCACTGAGAGTCCTATCTGTCTTCCTGTGCTGTCCCTGCATCCTAGGCCTCCCCACCCTGTGCCCAGGATGACTGAAGGATGGAGATGAATGCATAGAGTCGGTGGGAGGCGGTATATGTCGGACATGTGTGCGCATGTGCATGTATATGTGGACATGCATGTATGCGATGGGCATGTATATAACATGCACGTGCATGGGGGCATTTCATGTGTGTTGTATTCATATGTGTAGAATTTGCAGGTGGTATGTGGTGTGTCTGAGTGCTTGTGTATATGTGCATTGAATTTTACATGTTTGTATATGTGTGTCTATGAGTATGTAAAGTGTGCTTGTGTTGCACACTTCTGCATGTGTGATGTGTGTGCATGTGTGGGATACTATATGTGTTTGTGCATGGTGTGTGTCTATGTGTCTGAGTGTTGTTTGCATGTGCAGGTGTGGTATACATGTCTGTATGAAACATGTGTGTGCACATCTGTGTGTTTGTGTGTATGTGATTTTTGTATGTGTGTGTATGGAATGCTGTGCATGCTTGAGATGCTGTGTGATATACATATATGCATGTGTATGGTGGGTGTTTTGTGTGTCTGTGTGTGTCTGGGTGTGTTTGTATGCATGTATATGATGGTGTGGGTGTTATATATATGCACATGTGTGTTGGTATGTGTGTGTATAACTGTGTGGTGTGTTTGTGTGCTTGTGTGGTATGTATGGGTGTGTGTGCACATCTGTGTGTGTGCTGTGTGGATATGTGCACGGCCCTCTCTGGTCTGCACAGCAGGGCAGGCTGGGTTCAAGGACAGCACATCCCTGGTCAGGACCTGGTAATGTCTCTTGTGTCCCTGGCATGCACCATCTGAGGGCTCTGGCTCCGCCGTCTTGGGTCTGTGGATCACAGAAATCCTGAGATAATTAACTCACTTAGCCAGGATCCTCTGAGCATGTGCAGGAACAGGGTGGAGATCCGCAAGGGATGAGAAATCCAATTCCTGGTGCAGTGACATAGGCGGCCATGAGGCTGCTGTGCTGACACACTGAGGTGTGGGTGGGGACCTGCAAGTGAGCCCTCCTCTGCTCCTGGGCCTGGCTTCTGCTTGTGGCAGGAGGAAGTGACTGGGTCCCCTACTGCTGGGTTGGATGTGGGCCGTGGCCCGCTGCACAACTCCTACCCTCTCTCTGGGTGCAGTTAGGGCAGGAGCTGCCACAGAGTACTGCGCCCCTCAGGAATGGGGAGGCTCAGCCTGCCTTTATCTTCAGCCATAAATCGCCAACAGCAAACAGCATTTCCAAACAGGCACGGGGGAGCTGGGGCACAGTCTCACTGGTTTTATTGCAGGTTTATGGGAGATGGCAGAGTAGTTATTAGTAGGTTTAGAGGGGCATCAGGGGATGGCGCGGAAGGCGTCCCTGAGTGTGCCCTTCCCGTTTGTCCTCAGCACCTCCCACCCAAATTGCTGCTCAGCCTGCTATGGGGAGGGCAAACCACCAAGCCTATAGAACAGGGTGATGTGCTGTGCCTTCTCCGAGAAAACCCTCTCCGAGTTCAAATAGCTCCAGACAGGCTTTCTATTGCTTTTTGCTTTTGGACCGAGGACGTTTATAGTGAGCTTCATCCCCAGCTCTTTTTAATTTTGAGACAAGGTCTTGTGAAGTTGCTAAGTTGCCCAGCTGGGTTTAAACTTGTGATCCTCCTGCCTTAGCCTCCCAGAGTGGCGGGATGGCAAGTGTGCACCACTACACCTCAGCTCACTTTCAGTTTTGTGAGCTCTGTGTGCATTCCATGGTTAGCACTTGTGTTGTCTTTAGATGAATAATCCCTGTCCACAAGCAAGCATATGTCTGTGCCACACAGCACAATTCTGCTCATTTCACACTTGTTTTGGAACGGAAGCACCGGCTGGGTTTCAGCTGTTACACAGTTTCTTTTGGCTGAAATTTGTACCGCTCAGGCCTTGGAGGAGTGCAATGCAGAGAGCTTTCTTCCCAGGAGACTCGAATCTTCACATGGGGACCCCATCTCAGCTAGGATGAAGGCCACCGGGCCATACCTGGTCTCCATTGACCCTGCAGAGCCCCAGACCCTTAACCTGTAAATGGGTGTGACATTGGGGACCTGGGAGACACACTGTGAGGGTCAGAGTCCATACTGTGAAAGACGCTGAGGGCCAGGCATCAGCCCTAACCACAGCTGGCATCTGTCATTCCTAACTGTACCCAGGCAAAACCCCTGGTCCTGACAGAGAAGGGCACTATGAGTGTGACATTGCTCCTGACCCCAAGAGGTGACTACTGCTGGGGCTTTATTGGGGGATGCATTTCCTGTCTCCACGTTGCTCCAGTGTCTTCTTCCTCTTGACCTTGAGGATGAAAACAGTGTGGGTAGCACCAAGACAAGGCCACCACTCACAAACACACTATGGCCATCTGTTTTAGTTACTTTTCTCTCGTTGTTGGGACAGAATACTCGACACCCAAAGTTAGGGGAAGAAAGGTTTATTAGCTCACAGTCTGCAGAGGTTTCAGTCTATAGTCTGCTAGGTCCGAGGCAGGGCGGCATGGCAGAGGCAGGGCGGACTGGCAGCCCACCAGCAGCAAAGTAATGTGAGGAAATGCAAGGAATGTATGCAAATAAGCAATGCAAACAAGCAACTAGTTAGCTTTTTCCTGTATCTTTTATCTAGGCTACCTGTCTCCAGGGCAGCCCGCATTCCCACCCCCAATCTCAGTCTCACATCCTTGATCCCAGCAGAACGATGCCAAACCGATCAGTGGATCAATTTAGTAATCACACACTCTAGATCCAGCTATCTCTTACCACATGAGGCTTTGGGGGGACATCTAGACACAAACCATAACACCATCAGAGTGCCAGGGCAGGACCGCTGGGCATAGACCCCGTGGTCCAGGGCGTCCTGAGATGGAGGAAGGCAGGAGGAGGAAGAGGTAGGAGGGGGTGAGGGGAGGAGGTGCCCACCTCAGCCCCTGGCCCCATGTGCTGAACCCCAAATGTTTGTCCTCAGGGAGCCCTTTGGGAAGACAAGCTGGACGCTTGCAGTTATGGAATGAGGTTTGTGGCACCTCAGTTTAGCATGGGCAGGGCAAGCCCAGGTGGAGGTGACTTCTGACATAAGATCTGGCATACTGTGATTGCTCAAGTCTTTCTTGCTCATCCACAGTGCAGAGCCGTGACCGGCAGATAGCTCCTTTTCTCTATGTGCCTGTCTGTGCCTGTTTCCCCTCCCGACTGTAGACGCCAACTGCGAGTGCTGGGCCTGAGCTCTAGGGGAACTGGGGGCAGCTGTGTCAAGGGTGTGGACGGAGACGGAGATCAGAAGCAGTTACTAGCATGCGCTGTGGGTGTCACCTACCTGGACTTTGTTCATGATGCTGAGGTTCTCAGTACCAGCACCTACTGAGATCTTTGCCACAGCAAGGCAATGAGAAGCATGCTTCCCAGTGTGCCCATCCCTGATGAGTCCCACATGCATCTGTGAGCCTTGCTCAGGGTCAGGAGAGGAGGAAAGCCACACCTTCTACTCCTCCATCGTGTTCTGGAGACATCAGTGCTGGAATAGGCACTCATACACACAGGCATACCTGTACACACACGCATACATACACAAGCAGGCACACCCACACACACATGCATGCACACTCACATAAACACACCCCCACACTCCCACACAGACATGCCTGCACACATATGCATGCACACTTGTACACACATGCAGGTACCCTTATACACACAAACACACCCATACACACAGGTACACCCCCACATGCACACTCACATGCAAGCATGCCCACACACATGCACACTCACACACATAAGCACACCTAAACACACAAGCATGCATGCTCATACACACTTGCATATACACAGAGGGGATTCTCCATGTTGTGGAGAATGGGCACAGATTTTCTTGCACAAACAAAGGTCCCAAAGTCCACTGAGGGTGGGGCCAGCCCTGTCACTGGCTGGCTTGAGGACATGGAGCGTCCAGGTTCTGTGCCCACTTGTAGAGTGAAGAAATTGGAGCTGAGGTTTGTGTCCTATGAGATTGAGCAGCCCATAGGGGCAGACTCGCCCCTACTGCCTGTGGGGTCTGTGTGGGAGTTGACTGACCAAGGATGGGGGGCATTAAGTGCAGGTCACCAGGTTGTGGGGGGTCGGGTCCCTGCCCCAAGCCTCAGGGCCACAGAGTAGACTATCAGCAAAGCATCCAGGGCTGGGGATGGAGAAGCCCCTTGTGCAGGTTCCTGCTGTGGAAAGATGCTAACTAAATCGCTCTTATAACTGGATGCTTTTGTCCCTTTCCCAACAGTCAGGAGCAGTCACAGAACTGGCGCATTGGCTCACGTTAGGGGGTCCCAGGTGGCGCCCTAGGGTCACAGTTCCTCCTGGGTGCAGAGCGGCAGGGCAGAGCCCATGGCGCAGGCATCCCAGAAGTGGCTCACTGAGTTCACACAGCCCTTTGCCGAGGCTGTGGGTGTGGCAGCTGAGAGGGGATGCCAATAGATGGTGTCTGTCATGTGCCCCACATCCCCCCACATGGATGGTGATGAGGGGCCCCAGGAGAGACCATGCAGAGCGATGATGGCGGCCAGCACCTCACCCCAGTTCTCTGGCTGTCCCTTGCCTTGTAATTGCTGCTCTTTGAATCTTGCTGCCACCATCCAGAGAGAATGAGGGAGAGAGGAGAGGAGGCCACTAGACATGAATGGGGAGAAGGGTGAACTCTAGGGACCTCACTTTGAGACCCACTTGGTGTGAAGCAGGTGGGGAAACCGGACAGGGTGGTGAGGTCCTGCTTGGCTCTGCAGAGGGTCATGTCGCTGTGCCATCCTCCCTGCATGCACGGCAGTCTTGTGGGTGTGCTAATACCCCCAAGGACCAGCCCTAGCCAATGTGCACGTGTGCATGGTGTGTGTATGGGCACGCGCCTTCATGCATGTGCACCCAAGACAGAGAGACAGGTAGGGAGAGTGGAACAGTGTCACAGAGGGAGTGTGTGCCCACATGTGGAGGCAGGGGTGCATGGAAAGCTCAGTGTGGTGCTGTTGCTCCTCCGGGTGGCGCCACCTCCTCCACGCCTCCACGGAGTGTGAACCGTGCGGTGCCGGGCACAGCAGACATCTGTGCCACACCCTCCAGACGTGCGATGGAGGCACCATCTGATGCCTGCTTGACTCTTCCAGGAAAAATTGGCTGTCCTGTCTTTATGCTGATTCTCGGGAGTTTCATGTGGGAGAGGCACCAGGGCCAATTTGGCTGTGGCGGGGCTGTGCCTTGGCCTCCACTGGGCTCTGTGGTCTCCACCTTGGCCTGCACATACCCTGCTGTCTCTGCCTGCTCTGTGTGAAGGGGACAAGGGGGCAAACTGCCTTGGCCCTCTGCCCACCACCTAAGAGACCAGTCTGCAGAGGCACAGGGACAGAGGGCAGGAAGGCCTTGGCAGATTTATGAGCTGTAATATGATATTTTATTGCAGCCAAGCCATGCTCCAGAGAGTGCTGAGGTTGTCATGCTGGACATGGCTGTAGGCCCACCTGGTGCCCTGCCTATGTCTCCCCATCTTGCTTCTTTCTGTCCCTACCCCCATATCCCTTGCATACCTACTCCCACCTCCTCTTCTCTGCCCAGCGGGGGAGGAGGCGCTGTGGCCTTCACACCACCACAGAAGCTAAAGAACTGAAGGACTCATGTTGTGTCCTAAGTCCAGATGGAAGATCCTGTCCCCTGGGGGTCTGTCACAAGGTGAGCGCGATGCCTGGCAGTGATGTCTCAGTTACTTTTCTTGTTGCTGAGACAAAATACCTGACACCCAAAGTTAAAGGGGAAAGGTTTATTTGGCTCACAGTTTGTAGAGGTTTCTGTCCATAATCAGCTGGCTGCAAGGCAGCGCAGCATGGCAGAGGAGCATTGCAGAGGAGAAATAGTCCATGGCAGACAGGCAGGCAAGAGCACATTAGCCTTCTTTCTGTCCCTTATATTTTATGTAGCACTCATACCCTTAATCCTAGCCAAACCAATCTATGTCAATTCTAGCCAAACTATGCCAAACCAGTCAGCAGACCGATTTAGTAATCACACACCCTTGATCCCAGCACCGCACACTCAAGATATAGCCACCTCTGAAAAGGGCCCCCCATTTGCTCTGTGTGGGTCAGCATGCTGAGACTCCTTGTTCACATGTGCTTTCTCTCCTGTGCATCTGTGCCTGAGGCCGCATCTGCAGGGACCTAAATCTCAGGCCACATCTGCACAGATCTGAGGACATAGCTGCACAGACCTGCAGACGCATTTGCAGAGACCAGAGGCCACACCCAGAGAGACCTGAGGAAGTATCTGCATAAACATGAGGCCGCATCTGCATGGGCCTCAGCCCACATCTGCACAGTCCAGAAGACACATCTGCATAGATCTGAGGATACATCTACATAGATCGAAGGCCACATAGACCTGCAGACATATCTGCAGAGATCTGAAGCCACTTGTGCATGGAGTGGTTTGTTTCAGTGAGACAGAGTCCTCGGGGCAGGGCTGACTCTTGGCATGGTCTCCTTAGCTCATGATGTTAGGTATGTTCTTGACTAGAAAAATCAGTATAATAATGACAAGAGTTCAAGATTTTTTAAAAGCTCAGGGAGGCGTCTGCTTGTCTGCCTCCTTCCAATGCTGATGTTAGACTGCCTGCTTCCAAATTACACTTTCAACCCTAGGGAACTGAGTGGTTCCTTGTTTGTATAAATACATAAAAAATGACTATTCTAGTCCAATTGTCTCTGAAACAAAATGCCTTGGACTAGGTGATTTGTAATTAATAGAGATTTATTTCCCATAGTGGTGGAGACTGCTCTTAGCTTCCAAGATGGTCCCTTGTTGTGTGTCCCACATGGCAGATGAGATGTGAGGACCAGGAAAGTCTCTGGAGCCTCTTTTATAAGGACATTCGTCCCATATGGTGGATGGATCCCTCATGGCTTAATCGCTTCCCCAAAGCCCTGTCTCTTGACACCAACACTTGGAGTTAAAGTTCCACCATATGCATTTTGGAAGAATCCACACATGCAAACCATAACATTCTGTTCCCTAGTGCCATACATCCATCCGGACAGCTCCAATAGTCCTATCTCATTCAGCATCAACTCAAGAGTCTAAAGTCAGGAGTCTCAGCTACTCAAATATGTGTGAAATTTGAAGGGGTGTTTCATCCTGAGGCCAAGTCCCCTTGAGCTGTGAGCCGGTGAAATCAAACCTGTTATGTGGGACAAACAGGATGGACATTATCATTCCAAAAGGAAGGAAGGAAGAAATGAAGGAAGAAGGAAAGAAGGAAGAAGGAAGGAAGAAAGGGAGGGAGGGAGGGAGGAAGGAAAGAGGAAGGAAAGGGCAGGGCTTGAGCTTTAAGAATCAGAGCTCTATCTTCTGGGCACACAGAGTGTATGGGGTCCCATCCCCACAGCTTTGCATATAAGGTTGGTCTTCAAGGCTCCAGCCTTGCCCCACTAAACTCTCACCTGGGGGGCTTCCTGCAGGGGCCAGACAGCAGAGGAGCCCAGAGTCCGAGCTTAGGGAGCAGGGCCGGCAATAGGAGGCAGTGCTGGGCAGCTGCAGCCTCTGGGCTGTGGTTCTGCCACTCAGGCCCTTGCCCTCTGGCCTGGTGACCAGAGGGTTGGCCTCAGTGGAATGTCTTGGAATCATTCTTCTGTTTTCATGGGCACTAGGGCCTCGCTTCTGCTTAAACTGATCCACACTGAAGACCCTGTTACCTCCTCAACAAGCTTTCTCGGTTTTTCAGTAGGGATAGGCTAAGAATTTTCTCAATTGTTAAGTTCTACTTCCCTTTTGATGAACAAATCTGGTGTTTTAAAAAGTTTCATCTATGCATTTATGTTTTGCAATACCAGAAATTGAACCCAGGCCCTTTGCACTGAGCTACTTCATCCCCAGAGTTTGTTTTATTTTGTATTTTCGGACAGGGATTCTCCCTAAATTGCTGAGTAGTCTACCCAGACTAGGCTCAAATTTGTGACCCTCCAAGAGGATCAGCCTCCAAGAATGTTGTCTCAGCCTCCAAGAATGTTGGGGTTACAGGCATGTTACACCATGCCTGGCTATAATTCTGCCTTTATGTAATTTCTCACTTCTCCCAAATTTCTGTACCTAGTCAAGAGGAACCAGACCACTGCTTCAACACTGGCTTAGATATTTCTTTGGCCTATGTGCAATATGATCGCTCATCTTCTATCTTTCACACCTGGCTGTGAGAAGAGCATAGTTCAGCCAAGTTCTTCAGCACTTTGTGACAGGTGGCCCAATGGTATGTTCCCGTTTCCACCTGAGCCTTGTCAGAGTGGCCTTCACTACCCACATTTCCTTGCTTGACCACTTGAATGCTCTCTGAGAACACTGTGGTTTTCTTGCGGCTCCCTCCTCTCCAGAGCCCTCACCAGAGCCACGCTTAATGGTTCATCCCGGGCTTCTGCCTGGAATAGAGCCCCAGACTTCCACCCTCTTCTATCTCCCACTTCCAAAGCTGCTTCCTTATGTTCAGACATTTGTTGCACCACGGCCCCAGTTTTGGTACCAATTTCCTGTCTTATTTTGTTTTCATTGCTATGAAGCTACCATAGACGGAGGGGCTTGTCCGTAACAGAAATGTCTTCCCGTAGTTCTGGAGGTGGAAGTCAGGACCAAGACATTGGCTGACTGGCTCATAGGTGGTGTCTTCTTGTGTCCTCCTGAGGTGGGAAGAGCCTAGAAGTGTCTTGGGTCCTTTATGAGGGTACTTATCCCATCATGAGGGCCCTGCTCTCACTGCCTAATCTACTTCTGGAAGCCTCTCCTTGGAACCCATCAGTGTAGGATTAGGCTTTCAGAACAGGAACTTTGGTGGGGGAGACTGCCAGCTTTGAGACTATCATAACACCCACATTCATAGGCAAGTTTGGTCAGAGATCAAGGTCTCAGCTGACGATTCCATGGCATAGCCGGCCTGTGGGTGCACATCAGTGACACCATTTCTTACAAATTTACTAAGCATTTTCTGAGCAATGGGTGTGATTTATCAGTGTTAGTGTCCTTGAAAGCACTGAATTCCTCTGTGACATGAAGTTATGGAGGGGGCAACGTGTTGGCCGTGGTACTCTGGCTTTGGCAAGCCAGCACACTAGGTTTCCAGTGATTCTGCTCAAGCGTGCTAGTCTGAATCAAAGGGCATCAACAAGCACATTTTTATTTCATTAGGATTTGTTCACTGAATTAGTATTTCTAAGAGTTGTGTGTTATCTAGGAAGCCACAAAAGGGCTTCAGGACTTTTGCCTTTCTCATCATGTCATCCTAAGAAAGGAAAATCGGTGTTGTGGTTTAGGTCTAGGCTGTCTCCTGTGTTCAGAGGTGAGGCTTTTGGAAGGTGACTGGATCATGGGGTGCTACATTCCTCAGTGGAGTCATCCATGGATGAGTTAATAGCTGAGTGTGCTGTTAGGAGGTGGGCTTGGTTGTGTCACAGGGGGGCACACCTTTCAAGGATATCTCTTCTCTCTTCTTTCTCTGCATCCTGGCTGCCATGATGTGAGCAGCTTTCCTCCACCAGGCCCTTCCACCATGCTATTCCTGCCTTGGAGCCAGCTGACCATGGACTGAGCCCACTGGAAACTGTGAGCCAAAATAAACCTCTCTTAAGTAGTGTGTGTTGGGTATTGGGCCCCAGGGATGGAAAAGTGACTAAGATAATTCAGGTTCCAGGATGCACAGTATGGGTTTTAAACCCAAGACAAGAGGTCCTTACATACAGATACATACTTTCCCTGACTTCTGCTGGGGTTTCTCTTTCACAAGGCTCCCCCCAAATCTGACTCAGACATCAGGTAGATGGGGCTGTCCATTGCCACTGAGACAGAGCCTGTGCCACTGGCACAGGCTGAATGGACCTGGCTGTGGGCACTGTGGGCTCCACCTGGGCTCCCAGCAGTCTTGTTGTTCCACAGCAGCTCCAAGAGAAGAGCACATGAGGGCAGCATTCAGGGAGGCCTTGTCTCAGAGCCAGGCTGTCTGCTGGCCTTCCCACCAGTCCTTGTTCTGCACCTGGGAGCCCAGGCCAGACACTGTCCTGCAAGGCCCTGCATGGTCACCACGAGTCCTGGGAGGGTTTGGTTCTTATTGCTGGACTTTAGGGAAATGACCCCAGTCATTACCAGAGACTGTGGACCTCACTGGATGGAGGGAGAGCCTCACACATCTCATGAGATCGTCAGTGACATTATGAGGGAGACACTGCTGGCCTCTGGGCTCCCACCAGTGTCAGCGATGGTCTATGTGAGGCTGTGGCCGCCAGCACCTTCACAGTGTGCACAGACAGCCCTGGGCCAGGCCCAGGTCCCTCCCGTGCATTCTGTAGGTGTCGGTCAGTGCCACTCACAGGTTGAGAGAGAGCCAGGATGAGCTGGATGTCCTCTGGAGGTGCCTGAGGTCAGCGGCCAGAGCTCTGGCAGACTCTGACGGGTCCCTGCCCACTGACTTGGCCCGCGCTCCACTCCCAGCACCATCTGCCCGCTCCCGGCTGGCGCTCTGTCAGCCTTCGCAGTGCTGTGACGAGCCTCGGGAAGCTGGAACTTGGCTTGGCGGAGAGATGAGTTTGAAAGCTTCCCTTGGGAGCCCTCCTCTTCCTGCTCCCCCTCCTTACCCCCTTCCAGGACCAATTTATCTGCCAGTCCGGCCTCCAAGTGGAGCTGAGGCCAAGTTGGCCACCTGCCCACGCTTATCAGCCTCAGTGACCAGATGGCAGCAGAGCAGCCCACGGCAGGCAGGACGGGACTGGGGAGGCCCCGCGTGTGAGCGGGTGCGGCTGGGGGCGGAGGACAGGAGGTTCTCCCAGGCCTCAAAAGAGGTGTGAGGGACAGGCACAACCTGTTCCTGAGGGAGACACCAGGCCACAGGGCGTGTCTGTGCGTGTGTGCACACATGTGGTTATGCACATGTGGGGGCATGCACGTGTAGGACGTACACGTGTGCGTGGGGTTGTCAGTGTATGTGTGTCTCTGCACACAGGTACACATATGTAGGTGTGTATGAATAGGGGTGTGCATGTGTCCTCACATACCGGTGTGCATGCTTGCATGTGCATGTATGGGCACACAAGAACACATACACAGAAATGCTTGCATGAGGGTGTGTGAGTGTGTGCCTATATGCATCCACAAGAGCACAAATATGTAGTTGTGCATATGTGTGTGCATGATTCTGTGCATGTGGGACAAGCATGTGCATGCACAGAAAGATGTGCATTAGGTGTGTATAGGTGAGGGTGTGCACATGTGCATATGTGTATGGGTGCACACACGAGCTGTGCATGCATGTGCATGTAAGCACTCATGTAAATGTGCATGCTTGATGTACCTATGTGTGTGTGTGACGTGCATGTACACACACAGACACATAGGCGTGGAAGGTGGGGTGTGCACATGTGCATACATGCATGTGTGCATGCATGGGTTGTGCACAGACGTGCATGTGAACACTCATATGTAGCTGTGCATGCCTGTGCACAGTGCTGGTGTGGCAGGGAGAGAGTGAGAAGTAGTCCTGGGTGCTCTCTGGTTGCTTGGAGTCCAGGCAGGTGTCCCCGTGTCTCCTGCATCCTGGCTTAGCCGTGATGAAGCCACAGAGTCAAAGCTGCAGGGCACTTGATGGCAGGATACAGCTGGTGTCATTCATGCATCCTCTCCTCTTGGTGTGATCCTTGTGCCCCAACCTTTGGACAATGGCAATGGGAAAGCTGAGAAAAAATTGTTCCCCGGGCAGGAGGGGATCCACAGGCCCCCATCACCACTGGACAGTTCCTCCCACCCAGCAGGAGACCCTTCTGCAGGGACTTTCCTGGCCCCCAGGTGCCTTCCTCCACTCTCCTTCTGTCCTCTGTTCCCCAGAGTCCTGGCCTCTTCACAGCCCATGTCCCATTCAGCCTCTGTTCCCCAGCTTCTGCTTCTCTCCTGTGCTCTGGGCCATACCTAGCCACTGGTCTCGGGGTCCTCTCTGCTGGAGCCTCTCGGGGACTCACTGGGCCCTAGATTTCTATTTGCCCTGCTTGAAACCAGGGATGGGCTGAGTTGAGCTTTGCTGCTGTCTGCAGGATCCCCAAGCCAAGGCTGTGCTTGGCTGCCCTGACTTTGAGCCGGTGCTGCCAAGAAGAACCTGGGCATTACTCCTTGCACCCACTGTGCTTGCTAGGATAGGTAGGCACCTACACTCCTGCCCTTCTCCCCCAAAAGTCTCCCTCTGACTTGTGTGGCCCTGAGGGCTCCTTCCGGGTGTACTGCCAGGGAGGGGCAGGCAGTGCCCTGTCCTCCCTAAACAGGCTCATCTGCTGTGCCCATCTGGGTGGCATCAGCATCTACCCACTTCTTGAAGCCAGGAGAATGAGGGTTTCTCTTCCACAGGAAGTAGGACAGGCCCACCAATCACTCATGTACATTTGTTGGTCCTACTGTGAAAAGGACAGAGGTCATTCCCCCCACCAAATGTGTCACGGATGCAGGCAGCCAGCTCATCTGTGGTCTCTCTCCTCTCCACTGAAGCTGGTAATTGCCTGAGAGAGAGAAACAGAGAGAAAGAGAGAGAGAGAGAGAGAGAGAGAGAGAGAGAGTGCGAGAGTGCGAGAGAGAGAAAGGGAGTGTTACTCATCAGAATGGTATCTAAATTGAGAAGAGTTGTAGTGCATTAAACGGTTTGGAGCTGCCTTGGGTCATCCTGGCAGGTGACCATGGATTCCATCAGCCAATGGGGTTTTAAGGTGTAGGACTGGGGCATGTCACACCCTGTGTGAAAGGCCCTGGGAAAGAGATGTGCAAACCTCACACCGGGTTCATCCGTCAGACACGTGCAGGCTGGAGGTTCCACTGCCAAGGGCAGTGTCCCCCTCTCCAAAGAGCTGAGCTCTTCAAACAGCAGACATTGTGCCTGGGGCACCCGTGCTGACCTCCCTCCTGCCCGGCCACCAGCCGCGCACTGCAGAGACCAGCTGCCTGGAGTGCCTGTTCTCAGATGTGGGTAGGATGTGAATCTGCCATGTGCTTGTGGATTAAAAAAAAGAAGCCAGGTTGCTTTTATGTCTGTTAGAAGGAACCTAACAGTTTCAAGATTGTGAGGCAGTGCTGTTGTCGCAGGCCGATCCTCTTCCCAAGACTCTCTGCTACCTAAGTCCATCATTTTAGGAGGGGCTTCTGAAGACCTGGGGTGGGGGTAATTCACCTGACCAGTAGTCCAAGAAAGCAAAGGGAACTGGGCGAGAAAACAGATGTAGCTGAGTGTGGCAGTGCACACCTGTAATCCTAGCACTCGGGAGGTGAGGCAGGAAGATTACAAGTTAGAGGCCAGCCAGGGCTATATAGTGAGACCTTGTCTGAAAGAAAATAAAGAAAAGAAAAGACAACAGATCTGGAGTCCTGTTGGCTTCCCAGGTTGCAATCAATATGGGATCTCACTTTCACCCCATCTGCCCTGGGCCATGCACACTGTAGCGACAGTTGCAACCACCCTGTTCATTTGGCAGAGGAAGAAAAGAAGCAGTGTGGGTAGATTTAGTCACAAGCAGCCTCTGTTCTCCACTGCAGCAGATGTCCCCTAGGGTCTGCGGTCCCTGACCCCAGGGCTCAAGGCTGCAGCAGCTGTAAAGGGCTTGGCCTCCACTTGGAGGGGAAATCAGATGGAAGTCACTCACCCCGGGGCATCCCTGTATCCTCCAGCTGCTGTCCTCTCCATGGAAGGTAGGGACAGGGACTCCTTGGAGTAGGTCTCTGCCTTTGTGAAGAATTTTAGCACCAGGTCCCCTAAGGGAAGAATTGTGTCCTTCCATGTTCTCTGTTGAGTCCCCACCTGGGACCTCTGGATGCGGCTATACTTGGAGATGGCCTTGAAGGAGGCAACGGGGTAAAATGAGTGTGGCCCTATTGTATTATGACAGTGTCCTCATTAGAAGAGGACATTGGGACACAGACACAGAGGGATGACTGGGTGGGACATGGTGGGCAGACAGCCACAGTAAGCCCAGGAAAGAGGCATGAGGCAGAACAGGCCTGGTCCTGGATCTTCCAGGGGATCTGTGAATGTATGGCTTGCATCTGGTGGCCTTGTGACTACACCCACAACAGAGAATGGGGCAGGGTGACCCTCCAAGCTGGTGGTAAAGGGCCAGGCTTGGGGCAGGCTCACATCCCACTTGAGGAATGGACCGGTGGCCACACTGTGATAAGCTTGGGCCACAGAGAAAGACCATGTGTGCACCCTTGGTCCACAGCTCCCCGTCTCTCCTTCCGCCGGGCATCAAAGACTTCCATTTGCTGCTGTCTGAGGGGTCTTCTCATCAGAGGCAGCTCCTGTCCAGAGCACTTGGTGACTGGGCCTGCTTCCCACATTGGCGCTGGGGACATTGTGCATGGACACCCTCATGGGCCTCCTCCTCACCTAACCAGCACGCTTGCATTTGTGAAGACAGAGAGGTCATCTTGGCTCCCAGTTAAGAGGGTTCTGGCCCATGGTCATTTGTTCCCCCTGTTCTGGGCCCATGACTGCTCTAACAATCACAGCATTGGTGATTTCAAGCAACAAAAATATACAGTGTTTTCTTAGCAGTTTTGGGACCACAAGTCCAAGCTTAGTTTCACAGGGCCAACATGGGGGTGTTAGCAGGGGTACACTCTCGGGAAGCCCTGAAAAGAGCCCCTCTGCCTCTTCAGCTCTGGGACAGCTGACGACCTTGACCTGGGCTGTGCACCCCTGTGGTTACCTGGCCTCCCACTCTACGCGTGAGGCGTCCCTCTGCCTCTCTGATAAGGACACCTGTGTCAGGGCCCACCTGAAGATGCAGGCTTGTCTTCCCAGGGTCACATCCGCAGAGACCCTCTTTTCAGTTCCCAGGGAAAGGACCTGTGGTCTCTGGGGCCCTCACATATGCAAAATCTTGGGGAGGCAGTGCTGCAGAACAAAAGGCTGGAGGTGGGGAGGACACAGCCCTGTACCTGCATCCTGCAGGAGAGGAATTGGGTGTTCCCAGCCTGCCTCGCTTCTCTGAACCTCAGCTTGTCCTTCCATAAAGTGGGGTCAACACTGCACCTATTCTCAGGTCCATGCTCGGGTTTATGAAGCATTGTGCAAGGAATTTGTACTGAGCCTGCATTGGCTGCTCCAGGTGGAAGTTGCACCTTCTCTCCTTTCCTTGGCTGGATCTTCTGGGGCTGGTCCCACCCTCCTCTCTCTCCTGGGAGATGACCTGGCTTGCTCAGCTGTGTCACATGGACCTGAGATTTAGGGTAGAATTTTCTGGGGGGAGAGTGACATAGAAAAACAGAAGGTACATTGATGGCAAGCACGCCCGGGGTGTCAGAGGTGACCTCAGCATGGGGAGGGGCTGGAGAGGGGGCCCAGGCAGTGCAGAGAAGCCATGGGGAGCCCCAGCCTGAGGCTCCCGGGGCTAATGAGCCAGCACAGAGCCTGCAGATTCCCCTCTGCAGGGACCAGCGGCTGCAAATCTGCCGAGCTGCCGAGCTTGGCTTGCTGCTCTCTGCTCTCCATGGCAACCAGGGAAAGGGGGCCAAGACTCTCACAGCGCACCGCAGCGTGGGCGCTGTCTGCAGGCAGTGCACCGGGAGCAGCGCGCCAGCAAACAGTAGCCCCGATTCCAGCTCGGTGCGCCACACACGCCTGTCACCGTCACACAGAAGCTCCTGAAATACCACACATCCTGGCACCCGGTCCGTCCTGAAGCAGAAGAGGAAACAGACAGAAAGGCAACGCAGTGTTCCCAATGGCACACAGCTAGTTAACAGGAGATGGGGTGGGACCAACAGGGGGGCTTCTGAAGTCTGTCCTCAGGGAGCAATGACCTCGGGTGACCTCCCACAGCCCTGGTTTGTCTCAGGTTTCATTCACTAAGGGGCCTCGTTGAAACCCCAGGGGAAAGCCAATCATCCATGAGACCCTGAAGAACTAGGAGAGATCATGGGCTTTGCATAACTTTAGGAAACCTAGGAATTCTCAAGACATCTGTGCGCCCTGAGTTCATTTTAGGTCTACCAGTAAGTTTTTTTTTAGTAAGGAACTACTAAAGTGCAAATGACTCGTTCCACAGGCATCTGGAAATACTCTCTGTTGAGCAGATCATTACAGCAGGAAGGGTTGCAGAGCTGGAGACTGCAGAGCTGGCTGGGAGGGAAGTCATAGGTCTGGCCACCCGTCCTCATGGCAGATGCCTCCTGCTGGGGAACTCAGTGTCCCAAAAGCTGGCCCTGAGATCTGTCCTGTCATCGAAGCTTTCACGCTGGCAGTGGCTACTTTTGTGGACTTCCCAAACTGGCGTTTTTTGCTTTCCACCCAGACTCCCAATTCTATGGCTCTGCAGAGACTTGCTTTCCTGTCCCCATGTGGCAATGCCCTGGATATTTGGAGAGGCCTCTAGGTGTCCCTCTGGGCCAGTGCTGCTCATGAGCACTTAGGAATGGGACAGGGATGGTCCCCGCTGTTGGCCTGAGTTTCACTGGCCCACATCAAGGTCTGGGCACATTGAGGTGTCATCTTCACCCCTTGGGCATGAGATGAGCCAGGAAGTTGTCATGGTGTCAGGCCAAGAGGCTCAGTTAAGTGGCCCTATGCAAGAGGTGGACCCCAGAGATGGGAGGGAAAAGAAAACCCCAGTGTGACAGCCCTATGGTGTGTGACAAGTGGACATCTGAGGTCACAGCCATGTGGAGCCCCAGTGTGGGAAAGGGCCAGGGGCTGCCTTTGCCTCCCTCCAGGCAACTCAAGATTCCTCCTGCATAGTTTTTGAAAGGGTTCTCCACTTCCACATGGATGTCTGCCAGGGATGGTGGACATTTAGTTAGGAGGTGGCCCTTTGCTGGTGGACAGTGTTGTTGACAGACAGTGTGCTTGACATGTGGCTGAGATCTGCTTGCCTGTCCCAGCTTTCCCAGAGGGCTGCTCCTGGTGACACCTGATGCAGAAGAGACCAATCTGACCCTCAGGCTTCAGGGTCTGTGCAAGGCTCCACGTGGGGGCCGTGGGGGGCTTGGCTCCATGCCAGGGCTCTGTGTGTGGAGAACCTATGTGTGCAAGGTGTGACAACTGTGCGTCCCCCTTGTTCCAGAGACAATCTCATTCTGTTTTGCATTTTCAGGCTGCTCTGTGACATGAGATGAAACCAGTTTGTAATAATCTGAAGCCTGGAGCCCAGGTAGGTTTTTCTTAAAACCCCATCTGCTTTTTAATCATCACAGATTCCTCCAAGATTCTGACACTAAAGGCTCATCTATCTTGGCTTTCAGTGCTTGCCGGCAAGGTCCGCCTCTGTCTGTGCAGTGAGCCACCCATGGGGAGTGGGTGCCAAGGCCGGGCTGCCAGCCACCACCCACCGTACCAGGTAGGATTTCAGAGCTTCTGCTGCTCACTGATTTCTGGCCCTGGACCTCCTGCTGCACTGCCTACGCCATTAGAAGAGGTGCAGGGCTCCTGATGGTGAGGTTGGTCTCTCTGGAGCTGGGATCTGGATGAGGGCAGTGACATGGGGTGAAGGCCCAGGGACGCCCACCTTGGCCTCTCACGATGCTGCTGCCTTTGTCTCCTCTGGGGGACCCTGGGCCCTTCCACCTGTCCACCTGGCTCCCAGCTATGCAGAGGAGGCTGCAGGTGGAGGGGACCCAGGATGAGGTCTAAACCAACTCCTTCCTGGAACTGTCTTGCAGACAGAGGTCAGTTTAGCAAAGTCACACATGCGCGTGGTTCAGAAAACCAAGGTGCGCCTGTTTGGGAAACCTGCGCTCCCAGCTCCTGGCATCAACCATGGGGGGCGTCCTTGCACTGTCTGCCTTCGTCCTGCCACCATGTTTGCTAGTCTTACGAGGGTGACAGATTTGTTCAATTGTGAGTTGGTGGTGAGGCTCTGGGTCTCCCCTTGTCTCTCTCCTGAGCTCGTGTTTGGAGCAGGTCAGTGCAGGAGGCCATAGTTTCCACATTGTGCATCCACCTGGAGTCTGGATTAGGAATTATTGCTGCTGGCCCCTAACCCTCCCTCTGGCTGGTGCACTGTCCCTGTGGCCCTTGGTTGGTTCCAAATTCTAGTGGAAATGGAGGAGCCCCTGATCGCTCCTCCTAGGAGCAACCAGCACTGCTGAATGGTGGTCATGTCACGGGTACCCTTTCAGCCTCGGGCATTGCCCTTTGAACCTACTGCCATCACACCCAGACTTTCCTGGTAGGTTTATCTTTATCCTCCTAGTAACACTTTCTTGTCCTGGGGTTTCCTCAAAGGAGGTACACCGAGGGGACACTTTTGCCAAAGCCCAGGCTGCCCTATGCCCTCCTGGGCACTGGTGCCCTCCGGGGCAGGTTCCCTTCCTGCGCTGTGGCTCTGTGCATGTCTGCGTTACTCTCGGGCTGACTTTCCATGGATGGATCTGCTGGTTCTCGGCAGGGGGAGAGTAGTGGGTGGGGACGCATTCGAAGATGAGGCATGCATCCCTCTTCCTTGCCAAACTGGAATCCCGATAAATTTGTGAGTGGGACACGGAGGTTCTCAGACACAAAACAGGGACCCCAGAGTTGCATAGCCAGAGGAGGACAGGGTGTTGGGGTGTCGGATCCTGCCAGTGTCCACACTCCTAGCTCTATGCTGACCAGGATCCAGGGTCTTCTGCTCCTCCCCCATGGCTTGAGCCCTACTGCCGAGACCTGTTTCCAGAGCAGCCACGCTCACCTCCCCCAGACAGGGCCTCACTCTCAGCAGCTCTGGGGCTGGTGGTGGGCCCCAGATTGGGTCAGTGATGGTGCAATTTCTTCCTGCAGAATCAGGAGCATGGGGCAGCCCCTGGGACCTGTGAAGTACAGTGTCCCTGAGCCACTCTGCTCCCTGATGTAGCTGGTCCTCAGCTCCACAGAGAAACCCACTCTCTTCTCACTGTGCTTCCCACCTGGGTGCCGCTGCTCCCCAAGGCCCCAGGCACACAGTGAGACAGCCAGAAGCCACGGCCAGCTGAGTGGGTGTGCGTTGTCTTTGTTGTTGACCAGTCCAGAGCCCTGTGTCTGTTCACTCGCTCCCCCTTGTCTCAAGGCTGTGGTTGTACCAGAAAGCCATAGAAGTGAGACTTTGCCAGGTGGGCTCGGTGGTGCCTGCCTGTAATCCTTTGGGAGACTGAAGCAGGTGGATCGCAAGTTATAGTCCAACTTAGTGAGACTATGTTCTAAGAAAAAAAAGGACTGGGGATGTAGTTCCAAGTGAAGGCCCAGGGTTCAACTACAAGTGTTGCCAAAAAGGAACTCCGCTAAGCGCTAATAAAAAGGTTGAGAAGCCTGACTGCCAACCCCATGCTGAACTCTACGCAGTGAGTAATTTCTCTCCTGCATTATGGGAAGGGCATCAATCCACTTAGACCCCTGAGGCTTCTGCTCATTGGGCTTAGATCTGGCTAGAGGTTGGCTCTCAATTCTTCCTGAATGTAAAAGAGAAGAGTATTTTTTCAAGGTTAATCACACTGTTATTGATGAAATAGGCAAAGTCTTCGTAGGTATAAAATTCAATGCTCAGTTGAAATGGAAAGTGGCAGGACATTAGATGAGCAGGGAGAGGGGCTGTTCATGACTCCATGTGACAGCTACACCCATGGGTCCTTCCCTCCAAGAGGGTACCGTTCATGGAGTTGCAGAATCGCTAGGACACAACCTGTTGTACTTCTTTGCTAGGGTGCGAAGTTTTGTTTGTTATGTTTAAGAGAATCAAAGAATTTGGAGGAGCGGGTTTCCTATGGGACTGGATGTGTGCAGAGTTCAGGGACAGTCTGTGGACAAAAGCAGGACTCACTCTGTGCCCCCACGGGCCAGGTGAGTCCTTTCGGGTGTTTTGGCTTCCAGGCTCTAGAATAGCAGGCTCTTCAGGGGTACTGTGGGCAGAAGTTGGGGGTCACGCTTCAGGACGCTGTAGCAGTGAATTCTCAGGAAGGCATTTGGGCGAGGTGGCTTCCAGGATCCTGTCTCAGCCTGACACTTATACAGACAGAGCCCCTGGGAACTCTGCTCTCAATTAGATGCCTGCTACGCCCAGCACAGTTTTTCATCTCTGGGGACGGTGGCAAGGGGAATGGGTCCCCTCATTAACGCTGCCTCAAAGGGCTGGTAGTTAATGACATCATGTAGGTCTCTTATACTCAAATTTATCAAAAGCTGTTGCAAATAGAAGTCTGTTTTGCTTCTGTGTTTTTTTATTTGTCCATGTAGTCTCTTGTGAATGCTATGTGCCCAGAGGGGTCCAGAGATCTGGTCCTGGTGGATCATGTAGGGTCACGGACACCATGGGGATCTGTTACTCTGTTCCTGAGGGTGGAGAAGGCCCTGCAGGTGGAGAGGCTGTGTTGGTCTTTGCATCTATGAAGTCTCAGAGAGGCTCTGCAATTAGACATTAATGGTGGATATTTCTTAAATATCTCCTGAAGCCACTCCGAATATGTGCTGAGGTTTGGAATTTGAAAGATGTGCCTAAAAGTCCAGAGAAATTGAATAAGTATTTTCTCAGGGTCACAGTGTTGTATGTGACAGGATTTGAATTTGAACCCAGTAATATTTGACCCTGGCATATGGTCTTATTATTCAGCACTTTATAGTGTCCAGTATGTCATCAGGACCCAGTTTTATCTGTCCTAAAACCATCTCATTTAGGCTTCGAAGAATGGTTTCATGTTGCTCTGTCTCTACATTTTGGGCAGCTCTGTTGATGTGAATGTGCTCCTCCTCACTTCCTGTTACTCTCATGACCTTCAACTAACTGGTGTGCTCTGCTCTGTTTCATTCAATTCAGATCAACAGCAGAGCACTGTATTAGTCAGTGTTGCCATGTAACAAATCATGCCAAAGCTTAACCAAAGCATGTAGGACAGATGTTTCCCAACCTTATGATGATGTTACAACCAGATAAACTCATTGCATCTTGAAAAGTATCCAAAATCAAAAATGCTTTGGGCACTTCTAGCCTACTCAACATCCTAGCTTGGCATTGCCCCCTGCTGTAGTCTTGACTGCTGTAGGCTGAATGGGAGCTCCTGCCATAGCCCAGCATCACACATCTCCAGCCTGGAGAAATATCTGAAGTCAGAATTCCAAAAAGGTTTAGCGAATGCTTATAGCTTCTACACCATTGTGAAGTTGAAAAATTGTACATGGAAACAGTGCAGGTTAGGAACACCTGGATGTCATTTTCCATGGCTCCAGACCCAACAGGCTACAGCCCTCTCCACAGGGCTGAGGGGGGATCCTTCTAGCCCCTAGGTGGAAAGCCCACAGCCATCACCACTCCTCTGTGACCTCATCACAGATGTGCCACCCTTGGACTGTTTGCTGTGGTCTTCCTCTTAGAGAAGAGTCAATCCCAGCCATGTGCAAGGCTGGGGGTGGAGGGACCCAGTGGCATGAAAACCAGGGCCATGATCATGGCCACCTATACAAGTCCCATGCTAATGCCACACTGCAGCTGGAGGTTGCACAGCTAAGGAAGCCTTGGTTCCTGACCTCAATAGTTTAGTGCAAGAAGAACCTAGATGGACAAATTTATTTTGATACAGTATTATAAGCACAATAGGGTAAATACTAAGAGTATAATGGAAAGAACAACTCAACTCAAAGGGCAGAGAGGGAAGCCAGAGGACTTTCTGGAAGAGGTGAAATATGAATTGATTCTTGAAGTATAAATAAATGACCTGATTACCAGAGGGATCAGCTCAGCTGACAATTCTGGAGTTTGAGGGCTCCTTTTCCTCCAGGAAATGTATGTGTTTCCCATCCAAATGCCCGGAGAAGTGGCTGAGGATTAGCATGGCTGAGGGCGGTGGCTCGACTCTAGCAGCAATATTAATATTGCAGGTAAAGAAGCATTGTTTCTGCAGAATGCCCCAGTCAGCTCATATTATGCTCTTGCCAAAATACCCTTGTAAACATCAAATTTTGGGAAAGTGAGGGGAATTATGTTAATCATATTCCTAAGAGCACTCAAGCAAAGGGCTGTTTATTGAAAATATTGACATGATGAAAAAACTGCTTCAGTGATATGGCTTGGGGCTTTCCAGGACGTCGCCATGGCAAGGCAGAGGCACTCGGGTTTGACATGGGGCTGGGCTGACAGGTTGTGCTCGCCTGCAGGGACATGACCGAGATCAGCTACCACGCTGGGAGGAGACGGGCTCTGGAGGTCACCCTGTTCAGGGCGGAGCTGCTGAGCATTTCCCTGCCAGGGGTAGGTTGATGGTAACTCAGCTCCACAGGAGGGGTCTGCTCAGCGCCTACATGGCAGGCGGCTCCAGGGAGACGCGGCTCATGTGTGTGTGTTGGGGAGACCTGGTCAGGCTTAGCCCTGGGACCCTGACTTACCACTCACAGCCATGCTGCCTCCTCCCAGTCTGCACAGCAGATGTTTACTGGTGGGGTTGAAAAATCCGGTGAATATTTAAACTCAGAGAAATGTATTACAGTGAAGGACATACTACTATAAATCTCACTCAGAATCCTCCCCTCACTTTGAACACACTCATCCCATTGTCCCTGCCACTTTCTGCAGCAGCTCTGGAGTCTTCTTTCCTGAGGGTCTTTAGCTGCACTGTCCTGGCTGCCTTGATGTTCCTGGTCACTTTGAGTTTGGGGAAGAGCCAGACGTCGTACAGTGCCAGATCCGGTGAGTGAGGTGGATGACTGTCTTTTTGTGTCTGCGTGGTCATTTCTCCCTACATGGCTCTCTGATGCTCTGGGTGCAGGGCAGAAGGCTACCCCAGCAAGCCTGAGGTCACCACTTCCCCAGTGAAGCCACTCAAACACAGAATCCAAAGTGATCCCTTTGAGTAGGTACCCTCTTCCCATGTCCAGTCAGCAGCGAGCTTTATGTTGTTGACCTTTGAGGCCCATCTTTCTGGAAGAGTAAGAGCTGCTGTTTATGTATTCACTGGTTGGTGGACTTATAGTCACAATGGAGTACTGCTCTGCCATAGGGAAGGATAACCTTGAGCTGTTTGTAGAAAAATGGGTACACCTTGAGACCATAATGTTAAGTGAAATAAACCAGATACATAAGCTTAAGAATTGTATGGTTTCTCTTATGAGAAACTCAAGGTATAAATAAACCAAAGAGCAAAATAAAAGATAAGACAAGAGGAAATAGGGTGGCAGATCTTTGGCAAATGGGAAGGGGACTAAGATGGAAGGAAGGAAGGGGAAGGATGTGTAGGGAAAAGGATGTAAACTGAAAGAAGATGTGTCATGCACATGTACCAACTACCCACAGAGAACGTACTCATGATGTACTGCAAACACAGATGAATGAAATTGAAAAAATGACAGGGCGCATGATAAGCAGGGCCACACCC